>VUJU01000833.1:29838-79396 GCA_009835225.1 Aphis craccivora
AACTTTGTATTACATTTTAAAGTATTTTTATTGGGCCAAAAAAATTTTATAGACACTTCAAAAAAAAATTCTCTGAAAAATCGAAAATTTCAGTTGTCTATAAATACCTCAAAAAAGGTCAAAATATTTAGAAAATTAAATAATGTAAAGAAAATGCTAATCTAAATAACTGGTGAAAATTTCAAATATCTATGACTTATACTATTTGAATAATAACAAATACTAATCGTTTAAGGATAAATCGTTATCGTAACGCGATTTCGTAAAAATATAAAATTCAAACGCGCTTAAAATTTTTCCTATAATGATGCTTCGAGTTTTCTCTAAAGATACTTGAAGGAAAACTTATGAAAAACTTAGTGTTGTATTTTCAATGCTAAGTTATGAACACAAAAAATTTTATGATTTTTCAACTTCAAAATTACTTGCAAATTTTCGCGTTTTCGACAGATTTCGTAAAAATTTGAACTATAAACGCTTATAAAAAAAAATTGTGACTAACGATTTTTAATTTTTTTTAGCTACAATAAAAACAACTCATAAGGAACCTTGTATTAAATTTTCAAAACTTTTTGGTCTATAAATGTAGTTAATTTGTACCTACCTACTAAAGTCAGTACTATTCAGAATTTCATGTCTTTTACAGTAAGCCATCTACAGCCTGAATTGTACTTATAATTGTAATTATTTTAATTTCTATTAATTCTATTATTAGTTATACATTCCAGGTAGGTACCTAATTATTGTTTAAATATTACAAAAAAACATTAATAGTTAGTACTATTGTCAATAAATAAATATAAAGTGGCCATCAACATTTAAAATGACCAATGCGCATCTATACAGGAATGTTTTAAGCAATAATTATTAGAATAGGTTCCTAGGTAATATTATGTTTAGTGATGTTCAACAATTCCATCACAAATCCTTTTATCTGATGATCCAAAAAAACAAAAAAAAAAAAATAAAACCGTTAGATATCCTTCACTAATCGAAGCACATCAATTATATACGACCTACTCAAAGGCTATGAGGAGCTACACTTCAAACAATTGAACCCTACTTTGTAGGTATACCATCGACCTCGCGTATTGAGTTTGTTCTGGTCACACTGTTGGACGCCACTGTCCATAAAAATATTTTTTTTAAAAATGAAAAAGAAAGAAAGACGATCTGTACACGACCCTTATGTCTGTGAGTATTTGCAAAATATGTGCCCTGTCCCGTCTAGCGCGTTAAGCTCGACAGTTGAAATACGTTCAAAAAGCGGCGACCGGCACTAGTGCACTACCCATATACATGGTATAATAACAATCTTCGGTATATATTTGCGATTGCGGGTGCGTGCGATTGTACGAAACCACCATTGTCCGTCGCGCCGACGCAGTTACCTCGGTCCGCGGCGGCGATGGCGTTGATACTTGATAAACTGATAAGCTATCGTCGTAAACACTGCGGCGGTGTACGACGGTGTCCACAACTCGCTGTATAATAATAATATTATATTATAATATATTATGAACAGTACGATATTTGTCTATGATTATAAACTTTTACGTTCGCCAGCGATTACGACTGCATGGCCATTGGCCGTTAATCGTAAATTACAGCAGTAGTAATAATAATTAGTAACAGCTATAAGTGCGCGTCGCCCGGTTTCCTTGATGCATCGGTTTGCCGACCCGCCGTCATCGTCGTCTGCGCTGCGCGGACCGCGTCGTGTGCCGTACGACTGCTGCAATATGAATAATGACGTGCTCGCCCGCGCCGTGCCGTCAGTCGGTCGTTAATCGGCGGATGCGATGAACGCGCCACCGTTATTGAAATCAAAAAGGCAGTGCTACAACGACGGTGCCATCGTGACGGTACGCCACGCCGCGTCGTGAACGCCCGCACATATCGTACATATATACCGTCCGGGAGATGTGGATAGCAACATGGTGTCTGGGCTTCGTCTTGTTCTCGTGTCCCAATTGCCTGTACGTTTGCATCGGACGCGCAACCGCCCAAAACATCACCGGCTGCGATCCACAAGGTAAATCCACGATTTATGGTAAAAAGAGGTGTCTGTTGTCCTTACACTATCTCGAGATTAGCTGTCGCCTACATCGCTCTTTATAATTTATGTGTATGGTGTTCTGTTACATTTGAAACTGGCAGCTTTTGACACGGTTCATACGTTTTGTTAGTTTGCAGACCAGGTACCTGGCTACCAGTCAACAATAGTCACTAACTTAGTTTATTGATTTTGCCAAATAATTCCACAATGTTCTTAAAAGTTATTGGCACTTTAATCTGACTACACTTCTTTAGAATACTCGTGTACCTTTCTTAACAAATCAACATGTATATGCGTGCATTTGATGAAAATTGCCACATCAGTTTAAGCATTAAATTGTAACCATGGTAACTTAAGATAGTGATTACTTATTGTAATATTAGGGACCTCCTATATCAATAAACAAGTACAAGCAAGTAATGGATAGTCTTATAAGCCAGTTACTGAAATTAAAAAAAAAATTTTTGTACCATCCTAAATAACATAATATAAAATAATACTTAATAATAATATAAAATTTTTATTTTATTTTAGTAAACAATATAGTTATAACTTACTCATATTTAAAACATAGTTACTAAATATATTTTTTGTTAGTTGACAGACCATTGATTTATTTATTTAAAAACGAATTGATTAAATTTGTGAAGTTTAAATATAAAATCATCCATAAAACATGTTTAAAAAAGTATTTTTTTTTTTATATATATTTTGCATAATTATATAATGCAGTCAGTTTATGTTCATTAAAGTAGGTAGGTGGCCTTAGGCCTTATATGAGATGGACCTCCTTAAAAACAGAAATTAAATTATTAAAGAGTGATATGATTATAGACCTGTTTTTATATTTTAAATCTAATGATCAAATTATTTTCATTAGGTATAAATATAATTTGAATCTAAAAAAAAAAAAATGTTAAGTGTTTTTCAAAGTAATAATGTACCTAGGTCCTGTATCCCCTTGACTAAGAAATACCTAAGAAACCCTTTAGCCTGGTCCCTGGTGGCTCTGAACTAAATATGCTACTGTAAATAGGTACTAGGTATATGAGTATAGTGAGTATTTTGTATTTTTATAAAATCTTCATTTATTGTTGTAATTGATACACATAAATTATAACACTATTAATTAATAAATTAATTTCTATTTTTTAAGCCATTGTTTGTGATAG
Organism: Aphis craccivora; assembly: GCA_009835225.1. Classification (NCBI taxonomy): domain Eukaryota; kingdom Metazoa; phylum Arthropoda; class Insecta; order Hemiptera; family Aphididae; genus Aphis; species Aphis craccivora. The sequence goes on from VUJU01000833.1 coordinate 33,070, forward strand.
AACTAAAACATAAAATAGACAATAGTCATACATTTGTAATAACATTTTATTGAAATTATGATAAAGTATAATGTAATAATTATTAAACATACCAAATTATTAAAATAATATAATATAATAATAATAATAATAACAATTAATGTAATAGGTTTAAAAAATTAAACAATATTAAAATGTTGCTAAACATTAAATTAAAATAGGTATTATATGTAATTATTTGGTTTCTGAAAAAAAAACTATTTATTGCTTGGAATATACGGGCTAGTATCTTCCAATATTACAAGTTATATTACAAGAAACAATTGTATTTACAACTCGATTTACAATCAGGTATATACCTATTAATCTTTTAAATATTTATACTATCACTTGTATTTTTTTTTTCATTCATTTGGCATTGCATTAAAATGAGTCAGGTCTAATTAATCTATTAGAGTCAACTAAACAACTGATTTAATAAATAATAACATCTTAAAAAAATTATTATTTTTGATTTTGGTGGACTTAGAGTATTTTTCTTATATTTTTACATAATTAAGAGTGCGGCTAATTATTTTTGGCTTACCTCAATGCAAAATAAAAAATTATGGGCCCCAATTTTTAATATTTTTTTCAAAACAATATTTTAGTAGGTAGGTAAATAAATGTTGGTAATATTAAGTGTATTATATTTTAAACATATTTCTTCAACAATACACGAGTAGAAAAGATTATAAATTTTGACACAATATTATATTAAAATGTATTATGCAGCCATTTTACTTTAAAAAGTTCTTCTTTTTACATTTCATGTTTGCAAAATCATATTTGAATTTGTCAAGATTTAGTTTGTTTGTCCTAGATTTTTTAATATTAAGTATACTCATACCAGTTTATCTTTCTTGTAACCTAACCTTTTGGAGATAGTTTTTGATTAATTTTAATTGAGAATGACCTTTGTCTACAGTGGCGACTGTAACTAGAGAACTTAAATACCTATATAATAGGTACATTCACCTATGATTTCTCTATAAAGTTATAATAAATCATTTTTAACAACAAAAAAAGACGATCCTTGAATTGTTTTTAAATGTATTATGTAAATGTATTACATAAATATTATTTCTTTTTTATCTAATTTGTTATTAAATTATACAATAAAAAATAAATTCAGATTGATCTAGGTCTATGGATGACTGCTAAAGAAGTTTAATTGATTTAGCTTATCTGTACTTATAATAAATAAATGCAAATTTAATCTACATGAAGTTTTAGCTTAATTTTTGAATTTAATTACTAAAATACAAATATACTTTGATAATAATATTAATAACAAAATAATAACTGGTAACATATATATATATAAAGCATAATGTCAAAAGTCTGGTCAAAACTACCTCTATCTAAATTTTTAGTTGCCAAAAATATGATGAATATTAATATTTAATTATATACTCACATAATAATACATTATTACCTGTTATTAATCATAGGCACGTACACAAAAAATTGGGGTGGGGAGGGGTTTATAAAAAAATTTACAATAATCAATATTTATTGATGAACGATTGATGAATGATGATATAAATAAACTACACAACTATTAATTTTCGGGGAGGTTAAACCCCCCCCCCCTTGTAATGTGCCTGATTAATCACTATTACAGTAATATATATTAGTACTTTTACCTTTTTTTTGTATTTTTTATGATAAGTTTTAAATTTCTCAATTATAATTTTACCCATAAAAGTGCTGTATTTGTATTTTTAAATTTATAGTTAACTAATAAAATTGTTTATGTATTTTATTATTACAGTAACCAAAAGCAAACCACAAAACTTGACTGTTACTAATGTAACCAGCCGATCAATAACAATAACCTGGCTCGCACCAAAAGATGGTGAAGATGGAATAACCAATTATAATCTTTATTATTCATATGACAATAACACATATGCAAAATTACTGGCATATATACACACATACACAATTGTAGATCTCAGTAAGTATAAATCATTTTTTATTGTTTTAAAATATCATTGATAAGTTAAACTTGTAGAATATTAATTAATCTTCAACATTTTATGTTATTTAACTCCAAAATATTTTTCATTCTTCCTTACTATAACTAAACAAAAAATTATCTTATTCTTATCATATATTTATCAATCTGAAAGTAAAAATTATTTTACATTTTTATTAAAATCAACAAATTTTTAAGTAACAGTGATATTATAATAACATATTCTATCGTAAAAATTGATTTAAGTTAACTTGATGTAGTACAATGATATGTACAATTTTACAATGATACTTTCAATAGTTTAGTATAAAATGTATAGTAAATTCTAATTTTTTCATGATTTTAATTGGATATAATATGATTCTTTAAATTGTAAATTGTAATAATGTAATTATAACCCATCTAGTTCATTTTGGCCATAAATGACCATTACGATTACTATCTTATAATGCAAAGTAATACCAACTATACTAGTTTGTGATGTCAGCAGATGGCCAAGATGAACTGTACGGGTTATAATACTTGAGAGAGCATTCCCAATTTTTTATGTGACATTACATTTTATTAATTTTGATTCTCATTATTTAGTACATTTATTTTATTTTAAATTTTACACAAAACAAAAAATATGTTTTAGTCTTACAATATGTTTTAAAAAAAATAATAATAAAATTTAAAAAAAAAATGATTGCTTCAAATGTTTTTGGTTTCATCGAAAAAAATTACAAAAAAAAAAAATGTAAGGTTAGGTTATGTATGATTAAAGTTCATCTTACGGTAGTTTTAAAATAATTAAAAACATTAACAAAATTATTTTTTATTGTTTAAATTCAAATATTTAATAAAATTGAATATTTTATAAAAAAAATAACATATTAAATTAAAAAAAAAAAAAAATACTAAAAAACGTAAAAATATAATTTTACAAAAGTATCGGCTTAGTAAGATACTTCATCGATCTTGCCAGTACGTGTAATCTGAAATTCTAAAACAACCTATTGATTGGCCATATGACCAAAAAGGGAAAATCAGTCTTCTTAAAACAAAAATTATAGTTTAATTTTACTTATATAACTATATTATACCTATATAAAACTATTGTTTTATAATTTTTTTTTTTTTTTTGAAATATTGACTAGTTATCAATAATTGATAATAATGACATGTAAGACGATTAATATTTGTCTTATACTAATCAGGTTAGTTATATTGTTAATATATGTATAATATCTCTCTTATAGGTATGTAAATGTCTATTTTTATGTAGAGTTGTTATTTTAAAAAATATTAGTATATAATTAAGTCAAATGTAAATATATATTTTAATAAAGTTTAGAAGAACCTACAATAAATAAAAATTTGGTAGGTAGTGAAATCGATATGTTGTTTTTAGGTAACCTGCAGTGGTGGAGTCAAAAAGGTCCCCGCTTAGAAATAGGTATATTCTAATCCATTCATCTCCTTCTCTCAGAATTGTTTTATGTATTCAATGATTTCATGTTTCTCAATTTTTATTTATCGAATCTATTAATGCTTAGTGTGTTATTAACTTAATTATTTCTATTTCATAATTTCTCTATTATTTAATTGTTTTTGCAATTTTTCTGAAACTTATGAGGAAAATCAAATTGGGTTTTTGAAAATACAATTTATGTTAAGTTTTCACAAAAATGAAGCAATAAAATGTAATTTTTAAGCTTGTTCAGGCTTCAAAGAAATGTGATATAAATAAATAAATCCTTATAAACATAATTTTAAAACCAACAAATGACTTGTTTTATTAAAATATAAAGATAATTTTATTAGGATCATAATTAATATGAATGATTTTTATCAAATATATTTACTCATGTATAAATTAATATTTAATTAGAACCAGTGGGTTCTAAACTTGACTGTATAAGTTCCTAACGTATTGTGTGCATAGTATATGCAATAAATACATTCATTACAATTTCATTATTCGTAGCTATTTACAAACGATTAGTTAAATGAGTCCCATTACTATTTGTACAATAAGTATTTATAAGTTACCTGTAATACTTATCAGTTCAATTTAAATTTAATTAAAATCAAAAACTATATTTGTTGTATCAGAATAATTAATAAAATATTTGATGGAGATTTATGTGTTTGACATTTCTTTATATATTTTCTAATTTTTTATCATGTTTAATGAAAAATAAAGTTCTTAAAAACAGTACTGAACATAACGAATTTCAATTGCGGTGTAAGCACCGCTGCTCGAGTGCCAACTGAATTGTAAAAGGTTCAATCACTTGGAGGTTAATTGTATAGCAGTAATAGTTAGAGTAGTATAGTCAATGATGAATCTAATTCATAAATAAATAATGAATTTGTTATTTAAATATAGTATTCTTTTTTTTAAATTGCATGTACTTTTTATCTTAATAAGTTCAATATTTATGTTGTGTGTTCTATTCACACAATATATGCCATAATATTTTAAAATCTAGCATACAGGTAGATATTATTTGTTACTTCATATTTCTAGTTTTTTATTTGTGTCAAATAAAAAATCCATAGTTAGATACAATACAAATATAATTTAGTATCAATTGAATTTCAAAGAGATTTTGTCACTCTCACATAATTAAATATTCAAAATGTTTTTTAAATTATCCAATCATAGATTAAAATGTCAGTTCATTGAAATGAGTACAATAGTATTTTATGGCATCAATTTATATACCTTAACATGTGGTTACTAGTCTTGGTAAATTTGGCAATCCTAGATACTTTTCTTTTAAAATTGTAATTCTCTTTGGGCCTAACCTAGTTTACTCATACTTCTTAACAAATGTTAAGAAATACATGAGCCAAACAATTTAAATGCAAAATATTGGCTACAAAATTTGAATTAATTGTTCTTCATAATATGTAATATTTATTGGTACAAGGAGCAAAAGTTCTTAATTGAAATTAATTATAGTCATGAAATTTTGATGAATGAAAATTCTTACTTTTTTTATTGTTCAATTTTTAATAAAACATTTTTATGTTCATGGCATCCGACATATGATGTGTATGGAATTTTTTGTCACTTAATACTTAAATGTCAAATTTCACAATAATATAAAATTAATTTATTGATAGTAAAGGTATTTTAATATGTGCTTAAGAGGATGCTATACCCACATATGTTGTCCCAATCTTACAAACATATTACAAAACAAATTTTTGTTCAGTAGAATCAATTTCTATTATGTATTGTTGGCTGTAATATTAGAGTAAATTGACTTATCAACAAAATTAAAGGTTAGAATATTATCTGTATCTAAGCATTTGTTTTATTTGATATTTTAATTTTAAAATTAATTAATCTGAGCATTTTTAATCAAAAATATTTATTATACTCATGCTTAAAAATCAAATTATTGAAAAATCCAACACCTTAAGCATAGATAATTTTCTTACCTATAACTACTGTGGTCTGTGATATTAGGACAATTCACTAATATTAAAGTTAATAGAGTAAAAACGGAGATTGCACATGTAGATATCGCATTCTTTTAATTATTTTACCTTGACATACACTTTACTTATACATATATCTATCAGTGATAATAAACTATATCCATTAGAGGCAATATAATTTAAAACAAAACATAAAAAAAGCATCTAAGTAAAAAAAAAGCAATATATTTATTCATTAGCCTAGAAATAATTGTTTTTCTATCATTATCCAAAAACTAAGACATTTGTTACAATCTTTTAATTTATGACAACATTTCTTGTCTAGTACTTGTTTATTATTAATCAAATTTCCAAATTGTCTATAAAATTTAGCATATTGTTAGTGCTTTAATTAAGTTTATTAATTTTTATAGTTAACTTATAAAATATATTATTTAATAATTTGTTTGAAATAATAATTGTCCATACTATAAATTATTTAATTAAAAAGCTAATAAAATATATAATAGGACCAATAACAGTAATTACAATATTTTTAAAATAAAAATTATGGTACTACAAAACATTTTAAATAATATATTTTATTGTTGTTACTTATTTGTATTATTTCTATTTAACTGGATTTTTACTTATATATTTCTAGAACCTTTCACTGAATACCAAATACACGTTGTAGCCAAATGTGGAAATCATATAAAAAGTGAATCTTCAGATACGATAATGCAATATACTGATATTGACGGCCCAGGTCCACCAATTATTATAAATGCTACATGTGTACCAGGAACTAATGGCACATCTATTTTCTTACAATGGACTAAACCTCAATTATTTTATAAATCAGTGGATGAATATATTATATATGTTTCTTATGACACTGATTTTGTTAAAAAATTCAACTTTTCATTACCAAAAGACAGTAATAATATGAATGTATGTAAAGTATTGATTTTTAAATAGTGTCATAACATAATTCTTGATATGACTAATTATGAAATTATTATTATTTTTTAGCATTTTCAGTATGTTGTTCAAAATTTAACAGGCAATACCATGTATGAATTAAAAATAAATGGAGTTACCTATAGTGTCCTTGGAAATAATGCAATTGAAGGTAAAGCTTCAGAGCCTCGATCAGTCTACTTACATAAAGATTGTGATAATGATGGTACTTTGAAAAATAATCATAACTTAATAGAAAATACAAAATCTCTTTTAATTGGCTTATGTTGCGTATTGGGATTACTTTTCATTGTGGCTGTTATACTATTTTGGCAGTAAGTATTTTTTGTTTTGTATGTATATAAACATTATAATATCTTACACGTTATTCTTTTTATCACCATAGCTAACAATATGTGTGATTCTTTACATGTAACACATAAAATAAATGTTTTGTACTATAGATGCCATCCTGTGTGTAGGGTATACTTTCATGCTGCTTATTATTATCTGGAGGATCCACCATTTGCGTCACATACTGTACCAACATTGCCAAATTCTGATTGGTGGAAGCACAAACAAGAATCTCATGTTGTGACAGTGGACAGTTTTGCTAAGCATGTAGCTGATTTGCATGTTGATGGAGATATTGGCTTTAGCAAAGAATATGAAATAATTCAAGAAGAGTCCATGAATTTTGATTTTTCAACTGAATCATCGCAGCTACCAGAAAATAAAACGAAAAATCGATACCTTAACATAGTTCCATGTAAGTTAATAAAAATTAATTGTGCTATTTAATATATTTTGTACTGATAGTTTAAAAAAATATTTGATAACAGAGTTAGTAAGGCTAAGACAGTAGAATAACAAATATATTCTGGTTATTGGTGTACAGAAATGTATAATACTATCAAATTAAATAATTAAAAATATTTTTTATATTTATTTTCATTATGTTTAATGTATTTTAAAATTATTTACAATTTAAATTTATAATTTTTAGTGTATATTTTTACATATTTGTTGACATTAAGTAGTTTATTTTGATAATATGCTCTGATACATATGTTATGCAAAATATTAACATAAGCCATGCATTTTGGCTAGTGTAATTATGTAGCCCTAAGAAACCACAGTATAAAACTATGTAAAGTTAAGTGCTGAACAAAAATGTTGTTTTGGTACTTCCTAGGTATACTTCACATCATGGAAAATTATAATATACCTGAAGATTGGTAATGGTACTCCATTAAATTGCTGTGCTCCATGTATATATGTATATATTTTTTTATGTGTATAATAATAATAATAATAATTAATAACATTAATTTGGATTGTTAAATTTAATAATTATTGTGTATAGTTTTAGTCAGTATATCATCCTTAGTTTTACTCTAAGATTGGTTCATATCTAGTACGTGGGTAATTTGAATCAACTATTCCTATTAACAAAATAAATTCTAAAAAAATTGTGTTAATGGTTTTTTTTAAAATTATTCAGAATCTATTGGATCATTTTAACAATATTTTGGTGGTTAATATATTATAATTTAACTATTATCACATAAATCAGATAATACAAATTTATGCTAATTTAACTAGCTTATGTTTGTTTTTTTTATAGTTTCTGCTTAAAATACTATATTAATGACTACTATGATGGCATTTTAATTTACAGATGATCATAGCAGAGTTAAACTCCATGTTAATAATATGCCAGGAAGTCATTCTGATTATATAAATGCTAACTATATTGATGGTTTTGAAAAGGCTAATGCATATATTGGTACACAAGGACCATTGCCATCAACAATTATTGATTTTTGGCAAATGATGTGGGAACAACATGTTCATGTTATTGTAATGATAACAAATTTAGTGGAACGTGGTCGGGTAATGTACTTCATGAATTAGTATAATTACAATTTGAAAATAAAATCATCAAAAATAAAAACTTTTAAGAATATTTAATTATTTTAATTTTTAACTTAATTTATTATTTTACATAGTTTTGCTTTATACTATTATGCTCTACGTATAATTATATTAAAAGTCAACTTAAATATTATATTGTGTAAAAAATGTTATGTATTACGTATGTATTTTGTCATTAAACAGGTTTAATAATAATTAAGAATACTCTGATAAGATAGGTTTCTTATGATCAATAAAAAATACATTAAAATTAAAATGTATGGCTAAAATACATAAATAATCAAGGCTGGGCAAGTTAACAATTTTTTTTAACTCGTTAAGTTAAGTTAAAAGTTACTCATATTTTTTCATTAACTTTGAAAAAAGAAGTAACTTAACTTAAGTTAAAGTAAAAATTTTCTAATTTTCATAATAAAATATTCCAGACACCTAATAATGTTTATTAGATAGTTTTTCTTTATGCACAAGAAAATAACTGAGGAAATTTTAAATGATACATCAAAGTATTAACTAGCTATCAAAAAATCTACTTTTCTAAAAATACTATTAAAAATTGTGCACTATTGTTTGTACTAAAATCAACTTAATTTAAATAATTTTGGATAAAATTAACTTGTAGTTAACACTTTAATCTTTTAAAAAAAAGAAACTTATTAAATTAAAAGTAATTTTAAAAAAAAGTAACAAGTTAATTAACTTAACGTTTTAACTTAATTTTAACTTTTAATTTGTTAATGCCCAACCTTGTAAATAATACTACTTCAAACCTTACATAAGAAATAATATAAACTAGATTTTGATTTGTATAAAAAATACTATGTGATATGTAATAATAATTTCTACATTATCTATCCACATAGGGAAATATATTTAATATAAAACACTTTTTTCTAATATGCTTTAACATATAGTTATATTATATTATATTTAAATACAGTAAACAAAAAAAAATAAATATAAAAAAATAAAAAAAATAAAATTAATATATAAATATTTTTATTTTACCATTCAAACAAACTATTTTACTCATGTATCTTTCTTACATTTTTTTTTTTTAAGAAAGCTTACTTTTATATTGTAAAAATATAATGTGTTATTTGGCACAGAGAAATATTTAGAAATTTCGCACCCCAAGTTATCTAAGTGCCATTACTTTTTTTATCACCCAAATGACTATTAAAGTACTAAAATATAAATTCTTTATTATTACATTCTGTAATATTTAATAGTTTACATAGATTTATGTATATAATTAAACAAAATTATTTAATTTTAATTTTAAATTAAATATATTTTGACTAAAATATTTTTAAACCTAATCAATGCTACTTTATTACAAAAAATCTAATAGACTTACTGTTTGTTTCTTTTAATAGAGAAAGTGTGATTTATATTGGCCAAATGAAGGTATAGAAACGTATGGTTTTATTCAAGTTAAATTATTAAAAGAAGAACTTATGGCTATGTATACTGTTCGAACATTTCAAGTGCATCATACACGAGTAATATATTATGATAAATATTTTCAAAATAAAAGATGTTTTAAAATATTATGTTTTTCTAGGCTAAAAAGAAAAAAAATGTGCCACTAGGTAGAACTATATATCAATATCATTATACTAACTGGCCTGATCATGGTACCCCAGATCATCCTTTGCCAATTTTAAGTTTTGTGGATAAATCAGCTGGAGCTAATCCAGCTGATGCTGGTCCTATTGTTGTCCATTGCAGGTATGTTAATAAAAGTGTATTTTTTAAATTTTAATTTCTAGTGAAAATGCTTATGAATACTGATAATTTAATTTGTATTTTAGTGCTGGTGTTGGTAGAACTGGTACATATATTGTATTAGATACTATGTTAAAGCAAATTAAAAGTGAAAAAGAAGTGAATATATTTGATTTCTTAAAGCACATTAGACAACAAAGGAATTTTTTAGTTCAAACTGAAGAACAATATATATTTATCCATGACGCTTTATTAGAAGCAATAAATTGTATGTATTCTAGTATTAATAGAAAAACCTTGGCAAGTTATCTTCAAACAGACATAAATGATTGTAAAATTGCTTCATTTGCCTCAGATTTTGAAAAACATTATAAGGTTTGAATTATATAAAATGTTTTAGAAAAAAATGATGTCAAATTAATATTATTTATTTATCTTATAGATGATAACATCATTTGTTCCACAAGAATATTTGTTACTTTCTGCAAATAAGCCCTTTAATCGAAATAAAAATAGATCTCAAGAATTTGTTCCTGTAGAAAATTCTCGAGTGCACTTGACACCTAAACCTGGAATTGAAGGAAGTGATTACATTAATGCATCTTGGATAATTGGTAACTATTTTACATTCCACTTAAATTATTAAGTATTGATTAAATCTGAAGACTAATTTTAGGATTAGGATATTAATGAATGTTGACTAGTTAGGTTAGCTGATATCATAATAAGCTTGTAAAAGTATTTAATGTTTTATAGTATGTATATTAGTGTTTTCTGTTTGTATGTGCATAAACGCTAAATTACTCAAAAACTACTAAAATAATAGTTTAAACACAATCTCTAGAGCAGAGTTTCCCAAACTGTTGTCCGCAAACTTTTAGGGGTCTGCACGTATACCGTAGGGGGTCATCAAATGTATGTTGAAAAAAACTATGTACTATATACTATATAGTATTATATAAATACAAAAATTTTATTTTTATTAAGGGGGTCCGCAATCATTTTTACTATCTTTAAGGGGTCCGTCAGAGAAAAAGTTTGGAAGTTTCTACTCGAGAGCATTGTATATATTTCAATTTTTTCATGATAGTATTTAAAAGTATGATTAGTTGTCAAAATTCTGAAGATATTTCACTATTTTAATTTTTTTTTTTTTATATGAATTATAAACTATAAAGGTTTTTTGATGGTTCAAATTCAAATTATATTATTTATGGGGTGATTTATCTCTTCCATAGTGTCTAAAAAAGAGACACTCATTCTCTAAACCAAGCATGACAGAACCATACTAGTCTCTAAAACCAAATTCTAAACTAGGTTAGGGCCTACTTACAGTCAATAATACCCCATGTGTAAAAAAAAAATAATAAACATTTCAAAATGAATTATGGTCATGACAAATATTTCTAATATAAAATTGTACCTAAATATTATATTATGTATTTTCAGGATTTAAACGACTTGGAGAATTTATTGTTACACAACATCCTCTTCAAAATACGGTTTTAGATTTTTGGCAAATGCTCTGGGACCACAATGCACAGACTGTAGTAATATTAACTGATATGAGTGAAGATACGGTTTGTTATATTTACTTAAATATTTTAAAACTAACTAAAGTATATATGTTTAACATATTATAGGAATCACTTGTTAAATTTTGGCCCGTGGACTCGGATACAACATTAGATAGTGATAATTTTAAAGTTAAAAGTATTCAAGAAGACAAAATAGGAGATGATTATGAAACAAGGGATCTTGTCATTCAATCTATTCAAGATGATTTTATGCTTCCGGTCAGATTAATTCACAGTAAATATTCTGTCAGAGAATTATCTTCATTGATTAAATTATTAGAAATTGTTCAAATGTGGCATTTAGAATACCAAAATGGCCCTATTGTTGTAGTAGATAAGTAAGTATTTATTTTTATTTATAAAAATAAATAATAACATACATATTGATAACAACGTTTATGAAAGTACTTTTTCTTATGTTTTTCTAAAACACATTTATTTACAGTATTTTACTGCAGTCTATTATTCAAATTAATATATAATTGATATTGGCTTATTTTCAACGTTACCTAAAAGCATTAAGTATTAAATAAAAATATAATCATATTGTTAACTTTTAATGTTTAAACATTTTATCTATTGTTAAGGCGGTTAAGAGATGGAGTTTTTTCATATATTTAGACCTATAAGCTGACAAAAAATAAATATACTTTTGGTTGTCTAATTTTAATTTTGAAAACTAATTTGAATTTGTTAGACTCTTTTCCATATATTGTATGAAAAAATGATTAATTTCATTGTTAATTTTTTTACTCATTGGCCATGTAAAGTAGATATTCATTTTAAAAAATTAAGTAAATTCATTTGGAACTGTAATACACAAACTTCCAATTATCGAAAATTTGTCTTCTATAAACTAAACAAATTTACATTCTTATAAAATGTTAATTTTTCACCAGTGGATTGGCGTTAATCATTGTTACGTAAGCACAAAAATATATTTGAGCTTGCCTATGATGACTTATTAAATGCGAGTACATATGCTATAGAACGTATTCGTTTTGTCCACCCGCAGCTAGGCGATAAGGAATTATAATTATTTCCGGAATTCGAATTTCTTATTCTATACTCTGTCCAGCAAGAGAACGCGCCGTGGGCCGACCAAAATCGGGTTTTCTGTGCATCCCCAAACGTCAACCTGCCATAGGGAAACTGGTTTCGATAGCAGAGAGGTGCAGGAGGATATGCAGAATCGGCGCGTTCTCTCGCTGGACAGACTATATATATATATATTTTATTAATTAATAATAAATTATTATTGTGAAACGTCAGTTTATTGTTTGTCTTTGTTGTATGTAATTAAAATTTTGGAATTTAAAATATTTACTTTAAAACTGTAATTAATTATTAAAATTTAAAAATAAAATTAACTTATTTAATTTTAACTTTTTTGTAGATTTGGTGGAACAGAAGCAGCAATATTTTGTTGTTTAACAACTATTGGTAAACAACTACAACATGAAAATGTAGGGGATATTTCATTGTATGCTAAACTTTATCATAATCAAAGACCAGGCATTTGGAAGGATATAGTAAGTTAAATTATACAAGCCACTATATTTATAATATTTATTTATTTATTTATTTATTTTGAATAGGAAAATTACTTATTATTATATCGGGCTTTGGAACTTATGTCTGGAGGAAGCTGTTTTAATGTATTACCATCAAGTTCAATTACCAGTTTAAATAATGTGGCAAATGGTAGTCATAATTCACTAACTTTACCTAATGGAAATGCTCTTTCACCAAATAAACAAAATGGAGTATTAATTTCTCAGTCGTAATTCATAATCCAGTATGTAGTTTAAAAGTAGCTGTTAAGTAGTTTGACTAATAACTCGATTACTGTTTTGGTATATTATCTAAGTCTATAAGTATCCTCAAATTTTTAAAAATTATATGTTTAGATTGGTTAGTAGATTTATACTACAATTAACTTGCTGTTGATTTATCTGAATTTAAAATAAAAACAATTATAGTTATAAAAAAAAAAAAAAAATGTTCACTAAAATTAGTAAAATTCACTTAAATTAATAATTATTATCGTTAATTATAAAAATTAATTATCATCAACATTTTTTTTTTTAATAAAACATTTTTGAAAATAAACTATTTTTAGTTTATAATTGCAATGTATTTAATAAGGCACTTAACTACTGATTTACTTGCATATTTCCAAGCTTCTTGATATAAATTTCACCAAAAATGTTAATATTAATAACTATTCTAATACTATAATTTAACACAAGATACTTATGAAACATTTCATAAATATCTTATTCATTTAAAATGTTAAAATCTCATTATCATTGTACATTTTTTTATGTTGACCTTATTCTGATGTTTGATTATTTTCCCATTAAAATCTTTTAATAATACAAATACCCATTTATTGTTTCAACTATCACTGTTTTAAATTGTCAACATTATTGGATTGTTACAAGGTTTCGGTAACTTAAAGCAATATTATACATTTTATGGATAAATAACTGTCATTGTTTTATGTAATACTATTCTATAATAATAATACTTGTCGAACTATTATCCTATCATTGAATTTTCATATTATTTTATTATTCTTCAAACACCCAATAATTGAAATTGAGATTGCTGTTATAATATAATATTATTTCATTTACACATCTTGTGTGAAAAATAAAAAAAATATTGTTGTTAATGAACTGTTTCCTTTTAATCTTGTTTGTTTAATGCTTATAATATTATACTACTGACCCAATAAACAGATCATTTTTATTTTATATTTTGTATGACAAAATTATACTATTAAATATTTGTAATCGATTTTGGTATAATTGTATATGTTCTTATAAATTATCTTCATATTTGTATATATATAATTTATATTTATGTTTTTATTGGGCACCTGATAACCTGATAAATTTATTGATGAATATAATAATATGTGTAAACAAACTAAACCTCAATATAGTATAGGAAAAAAATTTTCTGTGGCGGCCTTTTTCATTAATTTCCTTTAATTTTTTTAGTATACAGATATATCCATTTAACTCACAACACTCATAATTTTTTTTGTTCATAAATTTGATGTTTGTTGGCCGAAATACTCCAAATAATGCTATAATGCTTTATAATATAAAATTTTAAATGTATGTAATCATTCAAAATAATAAAAAAAAAACACCTTAAAAAATAGTAGAGAATATAATTTTTCCAAAAATGTATAACTATAGTAACTTAAAATTATGTAAAAGAATTATTTTCAAAACATTTTTCTAAAATAATAAATTTTGCATTAAATGGTGTTTTAAATATTTTTAAAATCTATTTATTCTAAAACTTAAAACATAATAACATTCAAGTATCTTATTATTACCTTTGTAATTAACAATGTATAATTGATCATCATTAGTAAATAATTCTTATATTGTTAAATTATATTAATTTTATTATAAATTTAATATTATAAGTGACATTTTACAATCATATATACAATTTTACCCAATCGGTTATATTAACACTTCAGTATGTTTACAATTGTATAAATTAGTCATCATTCCATTTTCTTAAGTAATTCCAACAAAATATTTTAATTAAAGTATCTCACAATGTATTAAATAAATAATTTGATTTTGGAAATCATATTATATTAATAAAATATTATGTCAATACTAAATTTGAATGATTATTGTTCATTGTGTATAGCTATTAATAACCTTTTAAAATTACAATTTATTATTTTCTCATGTAAATATCTTAAATTATATAAAAAAAACAATTATTCTAAAATAGACATATCTAATTATTCATGTCAATAAAATATTTTAAGACAATTAGATGTTTAAAAAAAACATATTTACTATATAATTCAATTTCCAAATGTTTCTTTACTAATTATAAAAAATTATTTTGTGCAGTCGAATTAAAATTATTAATTTATATAAAATGTATTTTAAGTTTAAAACATTTTCAAATATTTTCATATGGTTTACATTTTTATGTAATATTGTAATTCTTCCTAAACTGAATTCTCTGAGAAAGGCCGCCTAAAAGCATTTATTATTTTTTCATACTGCTATTGTATTTGACCTTATTCAACATTCTGACTTATTATAATAATGCACTTATGCAAACATTCTATTAGCAAAATACAAATTTTTAAAATAAGAAAATGAATATTTTTTCTCACATGATCTAATATTTTGACGTTAACAACTTACTTAATTGTAATAAACAATGACATTACATACCAACACATTTCTTTTAATTATTTTTAAATATTTATCTTAAAATAATTTTATCTGCTTAATTCTTTAATGTACATCAACCATTTAACTAACTTATCATTTCAGTTGTTTCTAAGATGAAACAAACTTTAATCCAACCAATTTTTATTTATTTTTTTATTAATTGTATTTATCATTGGTATATCAGTGTTATTGTTTATATTAAATTGCAATAATGAAACTAAATGAATATCATCCAAATATTTACTCTATTAAAGCTTATGGAGTTTAAACAGTACCAATAGTTACTTTATTTAATGAATGTTAATATTGATATTTGTTTGTTTTAAATTCTTCAATGGTATACTATTTTTTAAATTTATTATTTAATTAATTTATTTAATTTATTTAATTTTTTTTTTTTTTTTTTTTAATTAATAAATGATAAAATAATTATAAACATATTATTTTTATTTTTATTATTTTCCTTAATTAAATCATAGACCTAATAAAATGTTTAATCAAAATAAACAATCTTACAGTTTTTTAAATGTTTTAAAGAAAATAACTAAATCTATTAAAATAATACTTTTTGTATGATGATACTTAATTTTTTATATTAATGATAAAACATCGCTCAATTATTTCAAATATTTTTTTTTTACTTTTTAATTTCAGTCAAATTATATTTTTTATCAATTAGTTTAAATAATAATTACATGGTTTTCTTTAAATATTGTAATACTTTTAAAATTGTCTAAATGATTATTTCAAATTAATCAACCCATTTTAATTTTTTCCCTTGCATCCTAAAATATTGTTAACTGTTTTAATACGATCAAATTTTGTATGAACTGTTGTTTTTATTTTTTAATTAGTTTCTTGACAAATATCAAAAGTGAAAAATTGATCTTGAGAATTACTTTGCAAAGAATTTTTATTTTATTTTCAAAATTCAAATTAGATTTTTTTTATTCAATTACAGAAAGGTAGCTATATATAATACAGATTTAATGTGCTTATTACTTTTGATAATACTTAATAACATATAAATTAAAATTAATTAGTATTGATCATATAAAGATTTAATAACATTATAAATACAGAACACCATTACAATAGTTTATTATTCATTATTTTAATATGGATTTTACTCAATAGTAATATGTGGTCAGTGAGAAATAAGCATTTATGCATCTCCTATCTCCATGCTCTTCTAGTGAGTCAAATCCAAATTAAAATAAAAAACATTAAATTATTGTATTGACGTTGAGTATCTATAATATTATTTAATCTATGGTTCATATAACTAAAATCTTAAAATATTTAGTTGTTCTTATAAAATCAATTAAAAATTTTTAAGCAAAAAGAAACAGTGTGAACAATAGTATATTTATTGTAATCACAGCTTTATCTTTTTAGTGTTATTATTATGGTTCAAAATTATATATTTAGACCCTTGTGATTTCTATATTCTGCAAAATTCATGAAATTATAATACAAATCGGAAATTGTAGTGCCATAATTTAAAATTTCCATGTATATTAGACATTAGTCATGTCAGTTTATAATGTTAATGGATTAGAAAATTATTTATTTAATTTACATTTGCGATGAACAAACAACAGTTAATATTAAAATACTTAAATAAACACTATAAGAACATTAATATACACTTTATTAATTCTCCTTAAAGCTTATGTATTTTAGTACTTTTAATTAATGCACAATCTAGATTTAGTTTTATGTTGCACCATATTTATACACCTATTTATGTCTAACGCTACTGATTTATTATGTAACACCTTAGAATTATGATAACATTATACATTAATATGTATTTTAGTTTAATACTAGTCAATAATTAAAAAAAAAATGTAGTTGAAAATTGTATTAGATGTTTTAAATGTTAATAAATATTTACTAAGACTGTTTTATACCATGTATTAAAACAAATTATTTAATTTGATATTCATATAAAAAACAAATGCATGATAAACATATATTCGGTTTATGCTACACATAGAAGAAATTAACTTTATACGTTTTCTAAATTAGAGATAGAAGACTGGAGACACTTTGAAAATAGCTACAAATATTAAGAGTTAAAAGGTTTTTTTCAGGAGAATAGAGCATTAAAAAAATATATTTAATAAATTAATAAAACCTTATTAAATTAAAGTAAACTAAAACTGAATCAAAGTTAATGACTGGTTTATTATGCATTTTAGTTATTTATGATAATGATCTTAATATAAAAAAATTTGTAAAAGAAATATTATATATTTATTATTATTTATTTTATAGAAGTCTTCTATAAAAGGACTTCTATTTTTTTTAATAACGTGTCAATGCATGGTATTCTCCCGTAAGGTTTAAACATTTATTAAAAGATGTATATATGTATAGTTTTTTTGGAATGTAACATTTACAAATTTCCAAGCTATGCTAAATACATTTACGCCTAAATCAGTAAAACTTAATTTTTATGTCACTACCTATTTATAATTGTTCCCTAACGGTCCATTGTATAAATTTACCATTATATTTAATATCTTAATTTACTAGTCTTATATGTATGGCCTAATTTATATTTATTACTATTATTTTATATTTATCAGGATGATTTGAAAATCCTTCAAGTTCCATAAAATTAATTTATACATATTTTAGAGTAAGTAAATATATTAAAATATAATAGTGCCTTTTTTTATATTATTTATTGATTTCTCAATGCTTAAAATTTCTAAATATTTTTTTTCTAAATTGCAATTTGTATATATAGCTATGCTAATTACAACTACATATTTTAATTTCATAGAATTACCTATGTTTTTGCTAAACATTTATTTTGTTGTTTTTTCAAGTTAACCATCAAAAAAATTATTTAATAAACTATGTATTTCTATTTGGAATTTTGTAAGTTTAAATTTTTTAAAAATGATTGGCAAATAATTGAGTAAGAAACATTAAAATGTTGATTTTGCTCAATCAAATTTTGTATTTTTTTATATTTTCTATCCCTAACCAACACTTTGTCAGTAAATTGTGCCAAAATTGAATTATTTTATGTCAGTGTTGTCTGTCTTATAAAAAACAAATTTTGTTTTAATGTTTTGAAGTCTGATTAAATAGTATAGATGTAGTTGTAGACACTATATTATTTTTGGTCATTTTTCTGACTATTTAAATTGTAAAAATTAATCAAATATTACTTTCTGGTTTGTTCTGATTATTTTCTACTCCAAATTTAAGGAGAATTACATTTTTTTTTTTTAATTACAATTTAAACTATTTAAATGAAATTCAGTATTCCTTGAATTAATATTATTTTTTGTAGAATAAATTACTTAATAGTTATTGTTTATTTATTAGTTACCTAATTTATTGTATACACATTTTAGTTAATAAAATACACATAATTTTGTCCATTCTAATGATTGAGAAAAAATTAGGATGTATAGAAAACTAGTCAAAATTTTAAAAAGCTTTGTTTTCTACTAATTTTTTAAGTTAATTTTGTTGTAAAGTTTGTATAAAATACGGAAAATAATATAATGATCTTAATACTTTTCATTTTTATATATTTATAAACTGAATTGTACAGTTGTCATTAAATAAGTTGTGTATTATTATTATAAATTTACCATCAATTATACTTGTTGACTGTATAAACTAAACTTTTATCATATAAAACAACATCACGTATTGTTAACTGAGTAAAGTATATTATTATGTCAAAACTAAAAAACTTTATGAAAAAATGATTGACCTGTTGATTTAAACTTTTCATTTGAGTTATAAAGTTATTGTTACACACATACACTCACAATTTACTAATAATTTCTAAGTTTACAATATTCATAATGGAACAAACTTCCATTTTGAAGGCCAAATTGCAATGGTATGGTTAATGCTGTAGTATTTTTCATAAACCAATATTTTCTATGTCCTAAAAATATACTTACCACATCTGCGTGTTTTATTTAATACTATCTTTTTATTTAATATTTATATTATTTACCTGTACCTATATTTGAACAAAATTATTATTATATGTACTTATGAAGATGTACTATAGACAATATAATATTTAAATACTATAATAAACCATAGGATAGTTTAAATAGTTTAAATAAAATATGTAATTCATTTGTATACAATACGTTTCTAAGTTACATTATAAATTGTAATAACAACTTTATTTTATTCACACAATAACAAATGGAAAATAAATTTTATATTTGTACGCCTTATTTATTGTTTATGAATTTATTTTGAACTGTGTATATATTAACTACTGGCATCGCATAAATAGGAAGCAGCAAGATGTTTTTTCTCTATACTGCATAAGTGTATAATTTCTTATAAATGTGAGTAGGTAGCTTATAGTGATCAGACTTGTAATCAGTTTAAAAACACTTTTTGAAGTGGTATAGAAACGTGATAAAAGTAATTCTTATAGATTTAAAATTGAATATAGATATGGTTCAAAATTTCCTTTGCCAAAAAAATAAAAATAAAAAAGAGACAGTTATCATTTTATATAAATTACGAAAAACAATAAAAAAATTATATTATTATTTATGTAATTCACTAATATAAAAAATTAAAAAAGACTTTTATATGTATATGTATACGTTATTCTTAAATCTTACCCATGTTATAATGAGGGTCAAGTCAAGTAAATATTTGTTTTTGTCATCAATCGATCTAATTTATTTTGAAACCGTATTCAAATTCCAGATGGGGTGTTAAATAAACAAAAATATATATTTGTACGACTAATTTAAATTATTTTAACGGTGCTACAGTCTACTAATAGTAAATATTTGAAATTTGATGAACAGACAAAGCAGATAAAAGAATCTAGGTACCTACCACACATCGGTAATAGGTATTTGTAATATATACAAACTACAATCAATGATAAAACTACTCGTTTCTTCTACCTCAGTTAAGTAACAGTCCGCAGCTTTTAGTTGAAAAAACTTATTTTGAATTTGGAAATACATAAAGAATACAAACAATTTAGTTGTACAGACCTAATACCCAAGTATCAACATAATAGTATTACATTATACCACTATTCCCGAATTAAAATATACGCATATTTTAATTCGTGTACCTACCTATTGTACTTTTTGTAGTTTAACCTCTATCTATCTATTATTTGTATACTAAAAATCAACGATAGTAAAAATTTACTATTTCAAAAACAATCGTTCTTTTTATACAATGAAACAAAATTCATTAATACACCCTTCAATATCTTATCATTAATCATAATTGTATTTTTTTTTTTTTTTTGGTCAAATACGTATAATAGGAATGCGCAACGAGGAAAATATATATTATATTTATATTCAGAGCCGTGCCGTGGGGGGCCTAAGGGGTATGTGCCCCGGGCGCATGATTTAAACTGTTTAAAGGGGGCGCCAAAAAATTTTTCTTAGAATATTAGGGGGCACGGCTCTGTTTATATTATCTACTATTACTATACGACCCAAAATATTGCTATTGAATACTGTAAGTTCTATAATACCTAATAGTTGATGGCTATTATTATACTTTATCTCGCATTGTTTATTTTATTTAGTATCTATTTAATAAAATCGTGTTTATGATTTTTTCAATATATTTTAACTTTTAAGTATGTATAATTTTCTCATCTCGCTTAAGAATTTTAGATGAACCAATAACAGAGAGAATCAATTAAAATCCCTTCAATCGTAATTTTATTATTACAACAAACAGCACATTGCACAAACATCTTTCGAGCAACTTTTTACTTCCTTACAAAATTACACAGCAAAAACACAATACCTAATATTTTGTTAATAATGATGTGTTGTAAAATATTGACTATTTTTTTTTCTGTTGAAAAAATTCATTTCACCCTTGAAAACACATTTGAATTATAGACATAATTTCATCAATATTTGTAGTTAATTTTATTAATATTTTATAATTACACATAGTTTGTATTTATTAACTATTATCGTGGCTTACAAGACTATAAACTAGGTACCAGTTGAAATGTAGGTTGAAAAAGAAAATACCTAACCACTTTCTACGCATTGCACCCGAAGACAGTGTGAACTTGACCGACGACCGACTTGGCGACTTGTTATTGTAGTAGCCAATACACAGTAGTATCGGACGAAACTGGTCGGCAGTGTACGGTCTGGGTATTTGGGACGGATAATTTATGGGAAATTCAACTAGCTTTATTGAATCTAGTAAAAAACAATTGAGCACGATCTTTAAAATCAGGGGTCGGCAACTCGCGGCCCGTGTAGCGATTTTATGCGACCAGCGATTACAATTTATAATTAGTATAAAAGTATAGAATACCGCATTATGTTAGTTGATAAAAAAATTTAAACTCTTAAATAAAATAAGGTGTATTGCCCGGGAAATTGTATTTTTTTATTTTTTGGCCCTTGACACCAACAAGGTTGCTGACCCCTGTTTTAGATTATTAGAGCAATGAATGTATTGATTTTAAAATTATGTTTTTTTTATATGCGAAGAAAAAGAGCTTTAATTTTCAACTTAGGTTGTGGTCTTGTCGATAGGTCAAAATATACAATATTTTTTCAAATAGTCGAAAAACATAAAAAAAAAAATCAAGCTAAAGATTAGTAAGAGCATAGGAATAATCATATACCAGGTACTAAAACTAAAGTATCATAGATACTTAAATTTTTCACCAAATGTTGTATTACAATTTTCCATGTATGTATAATACAAAATACTATGAAAATCTAAGTAAGAATAAATCTCAAGTTATGGAAATAATAAAATTAAATTTAAACAATTTTTCAAAGCTATACCTTTAAATATTAAACTATAAATAAATTTTTTTTTTTTAATTTAAAATATTAGTTTTATAATTTTATAGCCACATATTATGTTAATTATTTATGAAAATTAATTAATATTTTTAATACCTACCTATAATGTAGATACTGTTAATAAAAAGAACAGTTCTAGTGTTCACAAATCATACTTAATTCACTTTTAAAATGTTCTCTAGACATTATTTAATTTTTTTTTTTTTTCTGGTAATTTTTCTTCTACTTGTTTTCCTACTATCTTGTGTAGCAACTAGCAAGAAATAAATATTATTAAAATATTAAGTTAGTTACACAATACACAATACACAAATGGTAGGTGAATCATAAAAAATTACGTATTGATTCAATGTTTAATATTTAAATTATCTAGGTACTTTGGATTACATAAAAACGTAATGAATAAAAAATTAAAAAACATAATATAACTATTAATTATTTGCCGTAGAAAATTAGGAAAGAAGGAACTAAAAATTTTATTTGTAAAAATAGTAGACACAAAAATTAGCAAAAAACTAGGGTTTAATACTTGTAAGACATTTTTTTTACACATACAATATATATATATATGCAGTTATGAGTACAGAGAAATGCATTTAATAGAACTTAAAAAAATTGTTTATACAGGAGACAGAAACAATTAATTGGCAAGTGTTACTAAAAAATTTAGGTTTTCGTCTGTCTGTTTTACTAATATAAACATGTAATGATATAATGACACTAGTAAAAGAAGTCTAAAAAATAATAAGAAGACCATGACATTTATTACTTCATTATACAGTTATATTAATCTCTTTGGTATTTTTATAAATAAAANAAAAAAAAAAAAAAAAAAAAAAAAAAAACAATATTGAATTATTTTCATAAATGATTGGTTCAAAAATGTAAATGAAAAAATAAATGTATCAATATTTTTTTCATGCAATGTTAATAATGCTTAATTTTCTAATTTAACATAATGTTTGTTATAACCATGACCTACATAATATTATATAATAATATACACATATAATATATAGGTACTTGTTAATATATATAATATATTATATAATATTTAAATTAAAAATAATATAATAAGTATATATTATGTATAATATTCGTATGAATAACAAAAATAAAACATTTTAATTCGTTCTAATAACAACAGTATGTATATAATTCACTATTACAAAGTTAAGTAGGTACAATTGGATACTAAAATAATAATTATGTTTATTTAGTTATTTTATACATTTTTAATGTTTAATATTTTGTAGGCATATTAATAATAAAATAATTTGCTAACATATTGATGCCTAAATTTAATATTTACCCTAATAAATATCATTAAATATTAGTTATAATAATAAAATCTGATTAATATACGTGTTATCTTTAACAAATTGGACTTAAAATGTTATTTAAATGTATATAACAGAAGTATTTAAATACCTAAAATTAAACGACAGATATAAGTTAATAAAATTTGTAAGAAATATATGTAAAAAGCTATATTATACAAAATATAATAACTTTATTAAAAAAGAATATTCTTTTTAAATAATTTCATGGTTTACAATCAATTTTAATTTGCTTTAAAATAAAATTAGTAAAAAATGACTTAATGATATTTAAATATATTTTTATAATAATTTTAATCATTGAATAATGATAATGTTTAATGAATTAATTCAATATTTTATAGAATGTTATAAACAAAAATTTAAAAAAAATGTACATTGTACGTTATTTACATTAAATGATGTACATAATGCTTTTTACATTTTCAATAATACAATAACTTTTTCAATTAGAATCTAATTAAATTTAAATTAATTAATATATTTTCTGTGTATTGTATTTTCAAGATCAAAAAAAAAAAAAAAAATCAAAACCCTATTATATGCTTATGTTTAAAAACATATGGCTTTGGTTTATAGGTAGATAAATTGTTTTTAACATGAAAAGTACTAAAAAAATGAATAATAGATTTTCTAAAAGTTTTAATGGATTATTTATTAACTATATTATATTTAAGAATAATATAAATGTATACAAGAACAAAATTGATTAAAAACATAAACTCAACAATTTTAAAAATCATCAAAATGTCTTATAACATCTAGAATGTGCAATATAAATTATTATATTATGATGTATATTATTCACATAACAAATTTGATGACAAATAAAAACAAAAAAAAAAAGTTCTCTTTAAAGATAAAAAAATAATATAGATAATATCAATCAAGTTTTATTGATGTACATATTTTTTTTTTATTAAAAATAACGGAATTCTCCTTTTTTACCAATTCGTTCTTTTCGTACCCAATCAGCTGGTGCTGGAACTGACGGTTGTATAGAAGTACTTCTGGATGGATCAGAGCTCATACTTTGATCAACAAATTCACTCTTTATAGACTCCTATAAAGAAATATAAATTTAATAGCTACAATAAAATGTATCATATACCTATTTATATTATTTTAAACAATACAATTCTTTAATTTAGAAACTCTAAACGGATCAATTTCAAAAATTAATTAAATCTGAAAATTATTGTTGCTGTGCAGAAATCATACAAGGATGGGTTAGGTTGGAACATATTTAAAGAGAATTAATAAAAGATGATTGGTGTACTTATTAAAAAACTATGATATAATATATCTATTTATTATATAAAGATATTTCTATAGTATAGTTCTGTAGTCCAAATAATAGGTTAATATTTAAAATTTTAAATATAAATAATGAACTAAGACTATAAATCATAATAAAACTGTACTTTTCTATGCATAATTTATACTTTAATAGGTACATATTATGGGTAATATATTATATGAACAAATAATGCCTATACCTACCAAGATATAAACCAAATGTTTACCAAGTTATTATGAAACATAGTGATTAAAAAAAAAAAAGTAATTGCAGTCATAATTTATACAAACATATTAATACCCGCAAGGCCGTAAGTACTAATTATCGAGCAACAAAAGTTACTTACTTGTGTGTAATTTTGTGATTGTGAAGCTGATCTCTTATCATATCCTTTAGCGTACACTGGATTTGTAAATATATCATTTGAGTCCAGCATGGGATTAAATGGTGTAACAATGGTATGGGGTACATGAGCAACCTGTGAACGATTATTTCGGGCTTTCCACCATTTTCTACTATCGTCCAAAATCTAAAATTAATGAAATGATAAAACTTACATAAATATTTAATACATTTATGACTTATTATTAGATAAAAAAAATTGTTTTAAAAGGAAAATATATTTCTAATTTAAATCGATACTCTTGAATCTTAGGAAGAATGTCACACACTGTTAAATTTATTTAAAAAAACTGTTTCACATGAAAAAGAACCACTTAGTCTATACTCATTGTATGAAACCAAGTTTTTATATGATATAGAATCAATATTTTCTGCCATAGTGTTTTAAAATCCTGTTTAATTTTTTTTATAATTACATAACTCTTTTTATATTCATGATATGATACAAACTATAACACAGAAAATGTTGCTAATCCCCTTAAGTATATGGTATCTTTATTCTTTATGAACAATTTCTACTATTAATATTGTGAAGAATGAAGATGTACTTGACTAAATGTTTAAATGTTAATGAGTTATTATTTATTATATTGTACTTACTTCTAACAATTCGCCACGTACAACAGATAGTTCCTTATCATTATTTGCTGTTCTCGGATAAGTTACTTGAACTATTTTCACACCTCGAGCCCTCATATCTTCTAGCCATCTAGCTTGAGCTCTTTCAAATCTTTCACTTCCCGGTCCACTTGCATTATTACGTTCAATCGAATCAGCAGATATATCACTGCGTGCAGCCATATTATCTGCACGTTCTTTATCCATTCTTGGCGGGCTATGAAGTGACAATGTATTAAAATCAGGTTCAGACTCGCCTTCCAAACTGTGTGAATCATCTCTGAAAAAGTATCTAATCTCAATAATGACAGGTAAAGGGTATTTATTCAAAGAAATATACCTAAATGCATTTAAGTTATTAACTATTAACCAGTAGTAAATCTTTTTTTAAGTGTCGGGGAATGATTATTTAAATAATTTTTACTTAGAACTTACCAACCTATCTATTTAAATTATTTCAATTTTTTAAACTTAACATAAAGAAAAAAAAAACTCCCAACCATTATGCACAATTAGAACTTATTTTTTGGGGGGGGGGTGGAGGGGTATACATTTGTACTTTTTTTTTTAAATGTTCTAATCATATTTTTTTTATGTTATCATTTTTTCTATACCATTTACATTACACTATAAGTTTGCATACAACTTGTAAGTGACTTAAGATAAATATACATTTATACATTTATATATTAATATCATATATATCAATCAATTAAAATTTTATTTTAATACAAATTGTGTCTTGAATTTCCAATATATTGTGATTCTTAAATAAATGGTGGCATCTCTTGCAATATTGATAATAGTTAAATTTAAAATACAGCCTGGCAGTATACTTGTTTTTAACCAATTTTTTTGTTTCATAAAAAAAAATTATGACTTATTATAATTATCTAACATAATTTATATTTAAGGAAGGGAGGTAATGAAAATATTTGTTGGAGTCTAGCCTCTACTTAGTTCCGCAAATACAACCCCATCAATAACCACTGACTTCCCTTAAATAACCTACTATAAATTTAATATTTTTTTAACAATTAAAACTTCTCTAGAAATTAACAATCTAACTTACCTATCATCTGTTCCAAATTGCTCTTGATGATGACCAGAATAGTTACCACCAGTATTAAATGTATACTGTGGTCTAATGCCCATCATAGTTGACTGTTCGTGTTCATACTCAAAATAGTCACTGCTATCATCACCTACACCAGCATGTTCTCGATCACGATGGTGATATAAAGTATCACGCAATTCTCCCTAAGAAATATCACAATTTAGATATAAATAAACAATCATTAAATTAAAATCAAAATCTTTTTTTTCAAATCATTTTAATACAAGTATACCTCAGGATTTGAATTTTTAATTTCTTCTCGTGATTTCTTTGATTCAATTGCACCGGTGGTTGGAACGTTGGTTAAATGATCATCAGAAACTGGAATCGGATATTCTGGTGACCAGCCATCCATAAAAATTGGATGATAAGGTGCCGCATAGCCTTTCCATTGCTCTCTATCAAAAATAATTTGTATAATTAATTACAAGATTGTAAAATATTTGAATAATGTCTCAATGAAATAGTAGTTATAAAATGACAACATAATATAGGTATTTTAAAATATACCTTGGTATAAGCCAAGCATCGCCTAAAGAATGCCAAAGTTCTGTTTCTTTACTGGTTACACAGTTCATCAAAAGATTAATTGCATCCCTTGTGAGTAAAGGTGATACAACTCTAGATGGAATGTTTGGTTTATATTGAGTGTCATGAGATGCATCAACAATCAATGCCAATGGAGTGAACAAAAAATGTACAAGTTCTGGAGCATTTGGGTCGTGTATGTGAGCTTTTAATTTAGCCTAAAAAGTAACAATTACTAATAATAGTTAATTTTGAAACACATATACGCAAAATGTTTTTCATCTATATTAATATCATGTATTTACCAAAAGATTAAATGACAGTTTGAATTTTTGAAAGATATCAATAAATTCAATTTCTGGAGGTGGTTTAGCTCGCATTGTAAGCATTCCATCACCTATGTCCTTCTTTTTAGATTTTCGATTCCTTTATAAAAATAGCACTATAATTAGTAAGATTTCAACTCGAACAATAAAGATAAAAATATTTATAAAATTACCTTCTCCGGCGTTCTAGTTCTCGAGATGCAGCAGCAGCATGTTGTAACCTTGCAATGAATTTTTCAATATCATCAAAGCAGTGATTCAGTACAATAACATCTCTCTCATATTTTTCACTGGAAGTCGAACTTGTTTCATCATCAACTCGAGTGATATTATCAGAATCTAAATTATCAAATAATTATATCTCAAAATATTATACTTTAATTAAATATGAAACTTTTAATAATAATATATAAATTATACTAAATAATAAAATACCAGCGTAAATTCATAGTTATATAAATATTTAAAAAAAAACTAACGATGAGCAACAGCATTAAAAACAGACACTTGTTCTCGCACACTGACACCATTTGATGGTGGATTTGGTGGTGGCGTTGGAGGAGGTGGTGGTACATGTCTTGTCTTTCTATTAATTCCTTTTCCAGATCTCAGAAGCTTTAGGTCATCAACTAATTCTTGAGCTGGTACGCTTTGACACTAAAACATACCATGGTCAAAAAATTTAAAACAAATCTGATATTGTATAACATGAGCAATTTATCACAAGCCCATTCACATCATGCAAATGTACATAATATTATATTATATCATACCGATGAAATGTGAATAGTTGAACCTGAATCAGTCCATATCTCAATAATATTTAAAAAAAATTGTTTTACTTTTTTTTAGACTTTGGCATAATATTAATTTATTTTCAACTTCAATTATAAGATCATATATAGGTTATCATTTTCCAAATAAAAACGATGATATATTTTAATTAATTTAGTAATACCTAATTGTATTATTTATTTTCTATTTAAAAATGAATTTAAACTATAAACAATAAAAAGTTAAAGAAAAATAAATATTCTTTTGGAAGAATTTCGGTACAAATTAATTCCAATAATTTCATTCCTAAAGTGTTGTACATAATACATAGAACAATATTTTTAAATAATTATGTTGTATTGTAAGTAGTAGGTATACCTATAGTTACATTTTTTTCTATACAATTTCTATAGAACTTTTCTATTAAGCTTATTAAATCCGTAAATTATTTTTTTTTACTTGAAATATGTGCATCTCCGATCGTGAATCAACTTGACCAACTACGAATACTAGAATATTGTTATAAATTTCCATTGGATCATTACTTGTAAAAGCAGTTGGTTCTTTTACTAATGAAATTGGAAATCGTTCCATTACAACCTAAACCAACAATATAGTGATTTATTTAAAAAAAAATAATATAAACATATTTTGTAGATATCAATATTTTTTACTTACACCAGTTTCAAAATCCATTATCAAAACCCAAGATTGATCGAGACGCAATTGCATTTTTTGAGACCAAATACCATTTGATTTTTCAAGATGCAATAGTCTCCTCATGCCATCAGCTGGGTAAACTATACCAGTACTTTTTGAAACCGTAAATGTGGCTAAATGTTCAATTACATAAGTTGGAGCTGAATTATTTTCATCGCCATTTCTCTCCTCACCAGCCATACTTTGTTGGCCTCCGTCTTCAAAATTTAATCAAAAATAATTAATTTAAGTGGCCTAGGTATTAAATTTTGAAATGATTAATATGCAATCATTTGTTACCTGTTGAGTATCCATTTGAATTGACGCTGTTTCGATGGTAAGGCATTATTGGTTTTTCGTTTAATTCTCTATAAAATATAAAAAATTAAATTTTGTTATTTGTTAGAATTACATGTTATAACATTTAGAAGTATACCTTTTATTACTATTTCCTGGTTGTTGCATCGACATATCTTTCAATCCAGGCATTTCTTAAGGCAGTAAATTGAGGCAACATCTAAGCCTAAAATAAAAACATACACATTAAATATATATTTATTATAGTATTAATAAAAAAATAAATAAGATTAATATATTTAAATGAATTATAATAATATGCATTTTCTTTTCTATAGGAATCCAAATATTGTATAATATATCTTAACTAAATATTTCATATTTTCTAGGTTAGGTTATGTACAAAAATATATTAATTCACACAATTACAAAATTATAAATTATTAGATTGTACCTATGTGTTGATTACATATAATATGTATACACATATTTTTAGAATTTTTAGAAGTATAATAATATATTTAATTATAATGTATAACAATTAACAACTGACGATAAATTTAAATATATGTTGTACATAAATATATATCAATTTCATAAAAATATATTTTTTTTATTATTATAGGTTTATGCCAAACACAAACTAATAAAACTATTATTTTTATTTTTGTAACAAAATTATAAATGATTATTAATAAATATAATTATTTTTCAAAGTTAGGAATTAACTGCTAAATAATATAGGTAGGTAACTAGTATAATATTAAAAGGTAAGTGAATTCTTTATTATTTTATATACATTTACAAAACTTAAAGAGAAAAAACCAAATTGACAAGTTATTTATTTTTCAAAACATAAGACCCAACTGATAATTAGGGTAAAATTGCATGAGCAATATGAGTAAGTATATGACATAATATGAAGTGGATATACGATACTCAAAGTAAACAATTAATTACAGCTCTAGTTCCAGAATTATGCAAGTGTAATCATGAATTTGGTTTTTTAGTCTCAACAATGTAACCTTTTGGCTTTTACAAAATAAAACAATGTAATGATTTATGATGGTGGCCAGTGGCGTAAATTGAGTGATGCAAATGTAGCAATTGCACTACCACATTTGAAATGTGATAGTGCAAGATTGCGCTACCAGAAATTCATAAAAACTTATATATCTACCTATAATTTCTATTTTCAAAAGTATACATTTGTTTTAAAAATTACAAGTATCTATATATAAAATTTAATTTTCGTGCAAGTGTCGTTTTGTATCTATACCTATCTTAAATCCTATTTCAACGATACAATTTGGTAAAAAATTTTCCGGCGATAAAATAATTTTTTTATTAGTAATCGATAAATTTTATGCAATATATTTTAAAGTAGGACATCGGCTAGGTTAAAAATAAAAAAAAAAATTGTATTTTTTTTTTTATGTTATAAATATAATGTTTATTGGGTGAAGATTTTTAAACGATGGGTTAAAAGTTAAAATATTTCTGTGCACCATCAGAAATTGAAGCCAATTTACGTCACTGATGGTGGCTATCAAATATTTATATAGTAGTAAGTGTCAAGTGATAACTAATAAAATCAATCTATTAAGGTATTAACACAATTACAAATATATGGGTAAGCACTACGGCTACATACTTAAATTACTAGGTATGTAATAAAATATTAAACCTAATCCTTATCAAAAAATCATTCTTCCTGGGTAGTGGGTTGTCCGGTT
This sequence comes from Aphis craccivora, assembly GCA_009835225.1. Classification (NCBI taxonomy): domain Eukaryota; kingdom Metazoa; phylum Arthropoda; class Insecta; order Hemiptera; family Aphididae; genus Aphis; species Aphis craccivora. The sequence continues at coordinate 64,900 of VUJU01000833.1, forward strand.
GTGGGTACTTACTCAAAAGGGTATAATGTATATTATGTATAGACTATAGATACTTCACGGTAGGTAATATAATTTACAATAACATAGAATTCATATCATATTATAATTTTATTATTGTTTAATCTCAGACCTATTACTCCGAAGTCCCGATAAGTAGGTATCCTATATAATTTAGAACAGGAGAATGTAGCTTAGATTTTCGAATTCAAGTAATACGGACATGTTTTTGTCTGATAAAATTCCGATTACTTACTACATACATTAGGTATATTATAAAATACATTTTTTTAAAAACCTATATTAAACCCTTTTTGTGCTTAAATAGAGTAATATTTTTCTAATCAGTTGTGTTAATGAAAAAAAAAAATGTTCAATAAACAAATAAGCAATAATTATTATTTTTCAAAAACAAAGTTTGTTTTATATTTTTAAATAAAAATAGTTTTCGTTTACATACTTTAATACTTATAAAAAAATACTAAAAAATAAAATATATTATTATATAAATGAAATATTTTATACGAGTTTTAAAATCAAATAAATGCATCTTTATATTACAGAAATGTTATTTAATCATATTTTATTAACCAATATAGATCATTACTTTTTTTAAATAACATTATCAAATATATCTTCTACGTAGTTCTGTTATAGAATTTACCTACTTTTTTTTTTTTTTTAAACACCAACATTTGAGGAAATTAGTCTCACATTATTCAGACAGCCGGCCTTGTTTATTGTTTGAAACATTTCGTTATATTACCTATTAACAATTATACATTTAACAGCAATCTGCAATAATAATTCTTTAATAGGTACCTAATTCTTTCACATTCTTTAACATTGTGGCACCCATAGGTTTCTTTGAAGACTGAATTATAGGTTTGATACTTACCTACACTAAATTATTTCGGCAAAAACATTTATCAATTCAATGTTTTAAAATTTAAATACTTGGTACAGCCGTATCGGTAAAGACTATAGATACGTTTTTCATTAATAAAAACGTTCATATTTTTTTTTCTTCAAACGTATATGTAGGAATTTACTATTTAGTATTCCAACGCCCATTAATGCTATTATACCATTTATACCTAACTATCGTAATCGTATATCTAAGAGAATGTGTAATTGGCATGCCGTTTACTATCGTCACCCATCCGGAATGTAGCTATGCTTGACACGGTTCAACTCTAGACCTGGAATACATATTATATTTGAAGTATATAATATAACCAGTTGTTCGCTGTGCCATGCAGGTTGTCTACGTATACGTCTGCATACCTACTAGTTTATGATAATATTTTGAAATGCAATTTTTTTTTCTTCAAAATCTCGGGTTTAAAATGCATAATAATATATTTTTAGTGAAATATTTCATGATATATTATGCTTATTTTTAGTACCTACCATGGGAGTAGGTAAGGGGGTGTTTTGGGTGTTCAAACACCCCCCGAAATTAAAGATAAAACAATTAAAAATAAATATTGTAGATTAAATTTAATGTATATCTGACCAAAACCCCCTCCGAAAATATTTCACGAATTATAATAAACAAAATACATGAACTATTACCTATTTTATATTCATAAAGGAATTTTTATATATTTTGGATTATGATGAGTAACATATTTTATACCAATTCAATACCTAATTATTTTATTAAATTATTATTAATTATAAATAAAAAATACCTACATCAAAATATAATAGGTAGGTAGTTACCTATAATACGCGTTAAGATTTAAATTAAATCGGTAAAATATTTTTCATTTACCTATTAATTATCCATTATGTTTTCATTATTAATTATTTAAACATAAATGAACTGACTAACGAGCATGTAAACATTGTAAATAACATTTTTAATAATTATTTGTATTCCACGTCAACGTCGTTATACACTTATGTAGTTGTTATGAATTGATGAAAATTTAGTGAACACGAAAAAAAACAGTTACTAATAAATGTTCTTCACGGATTAGTTCGCATTTGTCACGTACAGATTTAAAACAAGCATGCAACTGAATATTGATTAATAAAATATAAAATAACGGTGTAGTCAAACTAGTCACAATATTCTGTTAAATGATACAAAGTGTTATGAATACAATTTTAAAGTACATATGTGATGGATCACAGATGTTACTATATTATTATAAAAGTATAAACTATAAGTGTATTGGTAGAGCCAGTATACAGGTACCTATATAATATAAGTATTTTTATAATTATTGTAGTTCAAGAACCAATATGTAAATATAAAAGCTTTATACTATAATATTGGTATAAAAACATGGTCTAATTTAAACTGACTGTAAAAATTAGTTATATTTTTAAAACATATGGATACATGTGCTTACATATCATATATTATAGTTTTGTTCTAGCACTCGTAAATAGAGGTGCTTAATAAGAACACGAAAATAAATTCTCTGTTTGATTTTATTTTATAAAATTAGATATCTATTAATTAAATCAATACATAAATTATACTTGTTTTTCATTACTCTATACAAATACAGGCACATTGTTCTTTTTTTAAGATTTTTCAATTTTTGTTACTACATATTGCTATATACCTAGGTATGTACCTATTAAAATTTCAACGTGAATCCATTTAAACAAATTACGCGCCATGTTTTTTTAAAACTCACTGGTACGACGATAGGTACCGATATTATATACATATACAACATGATAGTTTAACCGTTTGTTAGAATACTTATTACATCTCTCTTGTATTCTTATGCGGTGTTGTGTCATTATAATATTCTTTCTGAATACGTTGCCAACGAATTCCTGTGCGGTCATATCAAATCAGAGGTTATTATCATTTCATTATATTTAATCGAATATGTATTCCTATCAACAAAAGTACAATTTACATAACCTTTAGCCTTTAGGTTAAATTTACGGAAATTAATTCATTCTATATGGCTACCCACGGAAGATCATTTTATATAATAATAATTATTATCAAATAATAGAAGGTAAAGGTTACATATAATAAAATGTGTCGTGGTAATTTAAATGGGTAGTATGAGACATTGAGACATTAGTAAAGTTATACTTATAGTCTATCAATGTTGTTTGTGATATTTGCATGTGATTTTTATACAGTTATATTATATATTTTAATATTTACATCCTATTGTTCTTCGAATGATGTATAGCATTATTAGGTACACATGTAGTAATATATATTACCGTATTGCGTGATAGAATAATATAATTAAGGTTCATAGCTTAATATCTAATATTTTAACCCTCAGTATTCGATTAATATGAAATTAATTGAAAGTTGTAAACGAAATTAATGAGGATGGAGGATAAGAGTCTACAGTAAATCAATACCTATTATAGAGAAAAGTTTTCTCAGAAAACGTTATCGTAGTGTTTCTCATCTTCCGACTCAACAACTTTTCGGATCATGGATTTTGTTTTCGAATAATTAGTAATAATGTAATTAATACTATATTATATATTTCAAAAAATTAATTTTCATTTTCATTTGCATTTAATTGATTGATTTTTGAGGACCTATGTATATTTAAAATTTGTCGAATGTGTTTGATATTATTATAATAATTATTTATTATTTGTACACTCAGATATTTTTTTCCAAGTTTTTTTCTTAAACATTGAAACCTATACTATAAAAGTTATTACTTAATAGTTAATATCATCAAACATTTGACATTAAAAAAATTAATTTAAAATTAATAATAAATTAATAAACATAATTATTATAGGTAATGTAATTTATCACGCTGCAGTAGAAGTCTGAAGTGCGTAGGCCGTAGATAGAAAATGTGCTGCTTTTATTTTCTATCTCAATTATCAATTATTATTATTTTTTATCTTAAATAACTTGTATCTACAAAATATATTATTCAATTGAAATAATTAACGACTCGTTCGTCTCATTTTATATCTAATTATGTACGTACCTATAATTTTAATTAAAATTTAACTTCTTATGTTTTCACTTTTGATACATTTACATTACAAATTTACTATGATTTTATATTACATAATAATACGTATTTAGTTATCTAAAAGTTCAATAATAGTGAATAATAATCGTAAATCAAATTACTTTGAAAATAATATACTGGACATCGCTTAAAATATATCGCGAATAACAAAGTTAAACTTAAACTATAATAACGCATATACGAAGTAAGTATATATAAGAATTATATACTTATGACTTAATGAGTTACCTAGGTATGAGTGATTAGTACCTATGAAATATTAAGAGTAAATTATGTATGAATATGGTAGGTAACTTTTGGTTTTTGGTCGACTTTGTCTATTAGTTTACACGTCATGTGTGTAAGTAGGCTTTATGCATAGGAACACTAATAAAATACCAGTTAGTTTGTATGTTTGTATACAGTTAAAGTCATCAAATTTAAAACTGATTAAATTCAGCTAATATCTAATATCTATTATAAGTACATAAATACTGATATAAATAAGTTTTCAGACAATACTATGCTGAAATTTATCTTCAACACGTATAGGCTATATTATGCAGTAATATTTATCACTTTTAGTCGCTTAGCCTTATATTTATAATTATTGTATAATAAAATTTAATTTATAAGAAATCTTTGAAATTAGTAGAAAAGGTAGATTCTTCAGAAATAATATATTACTTTACCCGATCTAGTCGATTTACAAAACATATAACAATATGACTTAGCCATAGTCCATAGATATTATTTGATCAAACACGAATTAATGTTAATCTAGATTTTTTTTTAATAAAGATAAACATCTTGCTCAATGAATAATTTGATACTTACCTATTAGTTATTACCTACTAAAACTATATGATTAAGATTGCCAGATTGGCACTTCAAGTTTTTATTGATATAATTCAATTAAAATATAGTGCAATATTTAATGCAATTAAATAGTTAAATTAATCAATTTATTAGTTCAACAACATAAACCTAGCCCTCGTTAATAAAGCGGGAAAACGAAATGAATATCATAAATTCATAACATAAGAGAGATCTTCACGCAATACTGCAGAATACAGTATATATCAATATAATATATATGTATAACTTTGTAAACATTTCCATTTTATCCTCGACATACTGCGGGATAATATGATAATGAACTCATACGGCATAAACACACATTCACATTCACCTGAGTAAGATATTTATTTATCTATACCCTAGGGCTATTTGGACCGATTAGTATATATTATAATATATTTAAACATATTTATACTTTAACATATTATAATATGCGGATATGTAGCATATCAGCGAATAATAATTAAATTTATTGTTATTTCGTGACGAAATGATATGTAAGCCTACGCAAAAGGTTTTCACACTTATAGCCACGTACTATATACTAATATAAAAACTATAATATGTTACACAAAACTTAGATTCACAAAAAATTTAATTTAATTTAAATAATATGTTAATATCAAAATTGGACAAATAATTATCTAAAATAATTTTTCATTAGATCATATTAGTTTATATTTTACCAGTGTACGTTTAATTTTAATCTATATAACCTATTGGTTTTGAACTAGGTACAGGTATTTTTAAACAATTTATGTCAGAACCTTCCTATTGGAGAAACTAGAAAACAAAATGTTTTTAAAAATATTAGGTGATTTTGTGATTGCATTTATATAACTATTTTATAGTTATTATAGACTTTTAGTATTTATAAGTATATATGATATATAAATATAATAGTTAAAGCTGTTCTTAGGGTATTCCTTCGTTATATACATCTTATATATCGACTATATGCCTATAACCATAAAGGGTATATTTTATACATTGCAATGAATGCCTACTTATATTAACAGACTAAAGATACGTACCTATAAATAATAAATAGATAATATCGAACAATAAATATTAAATATTATGGAGCATTATTAAAATGATAATTATTATGCTACGAAATGACTAGATAACAACATAATAATGAATACCGAAGGTCATCAAAATGCCACACCTATATGTGCGCGGATCGTTTTGACATTCCAGAACGTTTTTCACCACCAGCACATAATGCATACCTATATAATATATACATCGCAACCTGAATGCGTGAATACAATATTACATTGTACAGCCACATGGGTATATACATCAACATGCAGCTAGATTATAATACAATATATTCATATATATTTATTTAGTACATATAGTATTAATTAATGATAACTGCAATAAAATGCGTATTTATTAGGTATAGCCACGATTAGGTATTTAGTATTTACTATGCAATCCGTAATATTAGGTCCTACGTCACGTTTTCGCATAAATAATCTCAATGTGTGCGTTAAATATATAATGTATTATAATCGGTTCTTTGTTTATATGCAAGTACTTACCTATATACCATACCGCGTAAGTATTCCCAAATATTTTTGATCATTCCAAATAAATTATAATCGATTATTGACTAGTACAACACGTTGAGAGTTAAGTAACGTATATGTAAATAATATATAACTATTAAATTTGGGACAACATACCTAATATACAATATATTCAACAACCTCTTGAACTAGAATCAAACAAATCGAATCATCGAAATTTTGAAGCGACGCCGCGCGCCGTGTTGACACGTATATTAAATAATAATAACTCCGTTGAAGTCTCCGAGTAAATTTTCGCGATCAATATAATAGTACGAAACACTAGCATATATCATAATATACATAATCGTTTGCATGTTTTTATTATTGTTATACAAAATGAACGCGATGCTTTCAATTTTTAACTAATCTCGACATCGCGAGCTGCAATACAAGTGATTGGCGATTTCAATTCAGCTCGAGGGTTTTTTTTTATCATATATAGTACCAATATCCATAGTTAATGTAGCTAGTATGTACCTACCTACCAGATCAACAATAATACGTTTTACATCTATTATACGTTGTAGATACGTCTAATCTCAACGAATACAGAAACATATATTTAAAATACATTATCGTGCAATATAGCATATTCCAGTGAAAGGCATACAGCTTACTGCATACTGTTGTTGCAAAAATTTCCGTGGTAGGTACTTCAGACGCATTCTATCGAGACGGATATTATACCTATAGTTTCTACCTAGCTGCAGTATATCTGTCCAACTGTTCGTATAATATTATATTTATAAATGATTTTATAGAGTACACTGTACATAATTTATATAATGAATACGATTTTCATTTAAGAAATAACACGAACCCATACGATTTTTTAATACGTCGAAATACGTCGTTTACCCAAATACTCAATTATAATAAACCTATAGCCTGCAGCTTACCCGATTTGCGCACACGGTTTATTTTATATCATATATAATACCTACCGCAATCAGACACGAATCTAACATTTTTTACTTGCTATTTGAGATTTATTTAAGTAAACGATTTATATAACAGGTTCACCTGCAACGTCTGCAGACATTCGAAACGAAAGCCTAAAAACCATTATAAATACGCACTACTATATAATATGACAAATTGGTCGGAATCGCGAGTTTTACGTACCTCGATAGCAACGACCAGCAGCTGCAGCGATGAGACGAACATGTGTGAACTGGTAGATATAGGTATCTATAAATCTGGATCTGTAGATCTACTGCAAAGAAACGCAACTCGAAGGTAGCAGACAGTTATTGTTACTGTTGTACGTGTAGGTATATTTTTGCAGTGGCAATCGTTTTCGTCGACGGTGATGCGTGCGACGTCGTCTCGAGTAGTCTTTTCGGTCCACGAATTTTCCAGACGACTTCGGTATATTATGTATACAATTTGCAACGCTATAATTCAGTGTACCGTTTGCGACGAGGACACTCGAGATATGATTTTATATTATATTATTATTTATCGTCTGTCTGCAGTCCTCCCCGAACAGACGGACTACGGCGCGAACGCGCGGGTGAAAGAGACGGCGGAGAGAGAGCGAGCGCGGGCGGCCGTATTGTTTATAGTAACTACCTATATAATATTATTATTATAACACCCGACTGGTTGGCTCTATCTACAACAATATAATGTCATGTACACGATAAATAATTAATGAAATATAATAATATTATTTACAGCGATGATCGATAGACCCGCCGCGAGTCGGAATATATATATATATATAATAATAGCACGGAACCGTCTTCGTATGTATGATAATATTACGCGATACGGGCAACACGATTGTTGCAGACTATACCGACGGTGAAGACGAATAATGATGTAGTACCTGCTGCACCGAGTATGGGCGGCGTACAACGCGAGAGATTCCGACGGATTCGGCGACTGACTGAACTGGCACGGGAAAAGAGAAACACGCACGGCGGAGAAAACACAAAAACGCGAAACGCGAAACGTAGTCGACCGTCGGCGTGTGCGTGCGCGTGTGCGCGCTGTTACAGCGGTTGTGAAAGCCGCTCGCGACCGTCCAAGTGCAGTGTTCGGTATATTATACCCGCTGTACACGGCTCTCCCGAGTACGTACGACGACGACGACGACGACGACGATGATAATGATTAATGATGATGATTGTGCCGATGACGATGACGATAATAAAAACACGTACCTACCAACGCGATACGCGGCCGGCGAGAACAGGTGCCCGTCCGCCCTACCGTGCAGCGTTGTTATTGTATTATATCGTTGCAGTGGTCGTCGCGTAGCACGCTCGACTCCGGTTACTGGTTACCTCTATATCTACCTGACGGAGAACGGCCGCGTCACGATACAAAATAATAATAATCATGCTATAGGTATATGATATTCCGATGCCATATATATATATATATACACACTGAGAGGTACTTCGACCAGCCACCTGCAGATACAGCAGCAGCTGCTGTCTCTATAATATTATACTTACCTACCGACCTACAATACGTAATTTTTGTTATTATGCATTATTTTGTTAATTGCTTGTTCGGTTTGTGGGTGATAGTATATACTGCCGCCGACACGGTGTGACGTGTGTATGGCACATGATATTATGTTATACTTGTTGGATTGTAATAGATAATGTATAGGTACCAACAGATAATCAGAGTATATCGAGAAGACGTTTTACTGGATTTTTTAAGTGGCTTAATGAGTAATTGATTTTGATAATAATTAAAACATATTTTAGATTCTGAGAGGAGCGATGAACGTAGTTATTGCCGTAGGTATATTATTGGTTTTACCGCGTGTAAAAAAAGAAAAATCGAAATGTATGATGTATGCTAAACACATTATCTGCAATTGTCTTTTTAAAGCCGACAAAATGCTTCAGTCTTTAATATTGAAAGTGGTTAATGGAAACAAATCAAATATAAATTTAACCGTTAGGTATAAAATGGAAATATTTACTAACACCCATTTTTTTTTTGTAATTAGAAAATTAATATTAATCACCTACTTGAAATTTCCAAAAATTTTGTCTAGGTGGGTTGGTTACTTAAAAATTGCGTAATTTAGGTTTTTTTTTGTTTGTTTTTGTATCTCTCTCTATCTGCCACAGAGGCGTATTTAGGCACAGGCCCTATAAGCCCGGATTTAAAACGGCGACATTGTAGGGCGGCAAATTTTAACGATTTTTTTTTTTTTACAAAACTACAAAAAGTATTTTTCATTTGATGGAATCAAATATTTAATTTATTTTTCGTTCGCTCAAAATTAAACAGTTACCTATCTACATGCACATTGCACATACTATACCTATTATACACATAGATACGCAACACAGTACGAACCAGTAGTTAGGTTAGGTAGAAAAAAAAGTTTAAAGGTTTAAATATAATTAATTTGTAAATTGCAAAAAAAGATATTACGTGTAATTAATTTAATATTCATTAATAATGTATCTTTTTTATATAATATTATAATATAACAAATTATGTAAGTAAATATTAGTAATTTTAGGAAGGATGGGGCTTCCCATGGAAGAATTGGAAAGTGCCTATAGGCGGAAAAACCTTAAATACGCCACTATGTGTACAGCATAACTTGTCGAAATACTAAATAGTGCTTCAATTTCAAACTTCGAAGGTAGTTTCCGATGGGAAAATAAATATCTTTGGTACATTATAGAGCTCAAAAGTAAAAATTTTCCAACAGTTTTAAAAAAAAATCCATTTTTTATATAGTTGTAACTCAAAAACTAATCACAGTAAATATACTTGAAAAGTTCACCAAATGTTTATATTAGTGTTGTCTATATAATATATATACTGTTCAATTTTCAAATAATTTAGACATTTTTACATTTTAAAAATCACAAAATTATTTACAAAATTATTTTGTAGTTGAAAATTCATAAAATATTTTGTGTTTACATCTAAGGTTGAAAAATTAAAAACTAAGTTTTTCATAAGTTTTCCTTCAAATAGCTATAGAGAAAACTCGAACAGTGGTTAAAGACTTAAATGGGAAAAATGTTGAGGGGGAACTAACGTCACCAAAATTAAGGAGCGTTCCCGCGAGTTCTTCATGCAAAGTCTATATCTAACCAAACTTTTTTAAGAAACCTACTAGGTATAAACCTAATATAGTTTGATTTTTTCATACACCATTGTTCATAAAAAGTTTGTGTTAATAGTATGTAAAATCAAATTTTCTTCTAAGAAAAATGATTTTAAATATATATATAACGCCTGTTAAGTTAAAAATAAATTGCAAATCATTGCCCAAAATTAAAAAAAAAATACATTTACATTTTAGTTTCAAACATTCCATTAAAAAACAATTAAAAAACAATTTATAAAAAATAATATCACTATTCATATTCTTTCAGTTTAATATTTTATTTAAATTATAATTATTATATCACATGAAAAAACACTACTACACAATAATTTATTATTTAAAAATCGCTTATTGCATTAAACTTAACCATCTTCAGAACGTGGAGATTATTCAAACGAAATAAAATACGTTTATATTCGATATTAAATCAATGTGTGTGTTTGTGTAAACAATATATATTTAATAAATTATTAAAATTAACATGCAACATAAAATCACAAAACATTTATTTTAAGTGTCCCCCCCAGACTTTGGAGACTTAAATTAGAGGTGTCGCATAACCTTACCGTAAATAAGAAGGGGTACTCCGTCCTCCCTCACATTAACCACTGATTGTCCATTATAGGAAAAATGTTACGAGCGTTTGGATTTTAAATTTTTACGAAATCACGTAACGATAATGATTTATTCTTAAATGATTTTCAATATTTGTTATCATTCAAAAAGTAAAAGTCGTAGATACTTAAAAATTTCACCAGTTATTTAAATTGGTATTTTCTTTACATAATTTAATTTTAAAATTATTTCGCTCATTTTAATACTATTTACCTAGGTATAGGCATTTGAAATATTCGTTTTTATTAATTTTTTTTTTTATAATTATCGATAACATTTTTTGGCTCAGTCAAAATACTTGAAAATTTAATACAAAGTTCCTCATACCATTGATTATAGAATAAATAATAATTCTATAATCAAAACTCATACGTTAGTCTTATTGTGATTAAAAAATTATAAGTATACATAACCAATAATTTTTTATTACCTAACGTTTGAAGTTCAAATATTGACAAAAATTCGTCAAAATCATGAATATTTACAAATTATTTAATAGTTAAAATTTACAAAAATATTTGTGTAAAAGTAGCTAAGAGTTGAAAATTGAATACAAGATTCTCCATAAATTTGGCTTACAATAATAGTAAAAGAATTTGAACGTTGAATAATTAAAAAAGTGTTATCCTTAGTTTAAATTTTTATTAAATCCAAAATTTACTCGTTAAATAACTATTTACTAACAAATAATTTTAGATTTTCATTAAAGTTAAAAATAACTAGTCTTAGAAACTTGAAACATAAACCCCCTTTTAACCACCCAATTTAAAATATAATATATTTTATGTATTATATCCTAGGTAGACAAATCATCATCTCCCTTCAGAAGTTCATAATCGTTTTTCGTATACTATACCTACCTATCATTGGATTCAAATTATTTTTATATATTATAATAGTGATTTGTACAGCAGAGTGGAACCCACTTGACCATGTTTTTTTAAATTTATTTTTACCATTATTCAATCAAAAAAAATTGTAAAAACTATTAAAATAAAACAAAAAATACCTACACTTTATTTATTTGATATTTCGGAGTTAAATCATTCACCAAAGGTTGAAAAGTGGGCAAGTTAATGAAAATAATTAACTCAAGTTAAGTTATGTTAAGAGGATACAATATCAATAAATTAAAAGTAACAGTTAACAAATTATAAATTTAACTTGATATGTTAAAAGTTAATATGGAAAAAATATTAACTTAACTCAGTTTAAAAAAAAAAGTTAATCTATTTTTTTAAATTAGTATGTACCTAAATAACATAAAGAGTGAATATTATTTAAATTCATAATATTGTCTATAAGCATAGAACGGTATAATATTATCATGTATATATTCTACACAACTATAACTATATAATTTATACATTAGTTTGTGTTATTAGTAATAGTAATAGTGATAGTATTGGATATTTTTATTTAATACTAATATATAGTAATATTTACGTATAAACGAAATAAATTTCAAAATGTTTTTTAACTCAGTGGCGTAACTAAGGGCTCGCAGACCCCCGCGTTGCTGGCAGGCCCACGGTAATTAGAGCCTTTGGTTATATAGGGTTATATTTGGTATAACAATATGTCAATATATTAAGGGCCCATTTTTAACATTTATTATTTTTGCGGGAGGGCCCAAACTTTTTGTTACGCCACTGTTTTAACTAGATGGATTTTTTTTTAAATCAACTGTGAAAGTGTGAAAAGCTTAGTTATTTCAACTGTAAGTTAAACTAGTTAAGTTCATAAGTTGATTAGAAAATAAATTAACTAGTTAATGTCCATCTTTGTCATTCCCTCATTAAAAAATAAATATATATATCTACCCAGTGGCGTATTTAGGATTTTGTCTAGGGGGGATATACGTTGGTAAAAATAATTTTCTCGATGGCGGGGAGGGGATATGTACCCACTAAATAACTAAAAAAGACCAAGGTGGGATCTATCCCACATATCCCCTGGTTAGGTTAGGTTATCCTTACCCCCCCCCCGTAAATACGCCACTGTATCTACCTAGGTATACATTTGAATTTTGACTTGAAAAAATCAATGAACGTCTTAAATTCTATTGAATACCATGTAAAAATATTTACTATCTTAAAAATTAAATAATATAATTTATTAATGTATAGGTATCGATACATTTGATTTTTTTCACTTTACAAGCTTGAACATAAAACATATATACAGAGTGATGAAGGCGTCTTGGTTGAAATATCAACTAAAGTCTTGATAAAAATATGTGTGAATACTAATTAGTAATTACTATTATATATTAACTAATAGATAAATATTATTATTCAAATTTTAATTTTTCAGTACAATTAGTTTAGTAAAATAAATTATAAATAGTTAAGAGGACGGCTACACCCACGGTCCACATGTGTTGTCTTGTTGTCTTCATCTGGCATCTTAAAAATGTAAAACATAGTATGAACTATCCTCCTAATAACATATTTCTGTAAATACCGTACGCGTTTAGTTTTACTCGTCAAAAGAATTACAATAACATAATATACTATATAAATAATGAATATATACTATTATAATAATTAAATATTAATAAATACCATATTTTTAACAAAAATTAATTAGTTAGGTACCTAATACTTATAGTACCCAAGTAAAATCAATTCTACGTTAATAGGCAATAATACTAGCTGCAATAGTAAACAGTAATATAAATAAACTCATTAAATTTTAAAACATTGATTAAAATCGTTTTTCGTTTTTCCTATCATTAAATTTATATTTAAGAGGACGCTACACTGGTCATTTTCAGCCATAAAAACTTTTCCACTGAAAACAAATGAAACGATATTATAAATAGTGGTTTTAGTGTAAAATACCTAGTATGAAATTTATAAAGAGAACCTCATGGATGTTTTTAAAAATATTAAGTATTAAAAAAGTTAGAGTTATTTTAAAAATGTAAAATAAAAGGTTTTAATTATGAGATGTCGAACTGTGTATTTAGATTAATACAAAATCCATTACAATGACCCAGTCAACTACACTTTCTGTTCTAACAGTATTTTTATTTATGAATAGTTGTCATTGGTTAGAGAAAATAAAATAGGTACCTAGGTACTTACTACTTAGTTACCTACCTAATATATGATTGAATGTTTGAATATCATTTTAGACTTATCTCTTTTGTGTATCAAAATTTATTATGTCAAATACCTACCTAACCTAAATTATTGAGTTAACATCTGTCCAGTTAATATTTGATTGAGTTCAAGAAGGTATAATCCGTATGTATTCATTTAATTTGTCACAGGCGTTGGGCAATGGCATACAAGATACACTATAGTATTATAAGACGTAATATCATAAAAATTAATACTCATAAC
>VUJU01000834.1:0-18579 GCA_009835225.1 Aphis craccivora
GTACTTAAAAATTCTAAACTTATAATACTTGTTCCTATTTATTCTCAAATCAATTAATTTAAGTCGTGTGTTATATTTTGTTATGAAACTTATTCTACTATAATAATAAAATATATATTATGATAAAAATGCGTTTTTTATTTCAAATTTATGTATTTGCAAACATTAGAATAATAACTAGATTGATCTTAATGTACAGTACACCAAAATTTCAAATTTCAAATTTGAAACCAAAATCTATATTTACGGCTATGATGAGTGAAGTAGGATGAGGTTTAAGGGACTGAAGCTCTTCTCTCAAAAATTTAAAAATGCTTTTAGTGTTCTATGAACTATAAATATATACATACGATTTTAAAAGTTAATCTGTATTAAAAATAACAGGAAAATGTAGAAAATATTTCCTTTTAGTTTCTTCACGTATGTCCATTTATGTTCGAATAATATATTGATCTAGCATTCTATAGCCATAATTATAGGTGCATGTTATAATAGTCAACTAGTTAGGTAATAGGTATAAATATTCCTATCTTAGTATATGTATATTACCCACATGCGGTAAATCATTTATAATATGAAATTGTGATTTTCGGCCTGTGACAGATGAGATAACTTATAATATGGTGTATGAGTACTATTATAATGATGTTAAGGCCAATTCAGAGGGGAAGTAAAACATTTATGTAGTTATCTTAAAAAGTAAAAAAACCGTCATTGTTTCTTTATATACTTAAAGGATTACATCATTTACATAACACATAACAATATGGTAGACTTCGAAAGTTCAAGAAAAAATGAAAATAATTGGGACTATTTTACAATTAAAAATATTTTATATGCAATTGCATTGGTAAGTATATAATATATATATATATTGTTTACTTAGATATTTAAAAAATTAATATTTTTTTTTTTTTTTAGCAATCTATAGTATTTCCATTTTAACATAAAGATTTTTATTGTTCTGCACACTATATCTAATCGATAATGTTATTTGAAGAATAAAGAAAAAAAATAACGCCTGCAGTATGTCACCCAAGGTTGATTGTCGATAGGAAAAAGTACATTCATATAGCTGCACACTGTACAGATTAAAATATATATATATATAGAGAGAGAGTGAGAGTGATATACATATGTACGGCCCACAATCGACACTACAGTATTAGTTTAATCCCTGCAATAGGTATATGCGCGTTTCGTAAAATATATTATTATATATATATAAGAGGGCTGCACAACGAACGTATTATACTCGAGTAGGCTGCCGTAGTCGAGCACAAAGAGAGACAGATACGACATTAAAAGGAGGGAAACGGTCTAATCTTTTTGAGAGTATAGGAGGTCTTTTGTCGATAAATCTTCGCGAATCTTTTTTTTCAGTTCTGCACACGTTCTTGCGGTAAATACATGTGCGCGATTTATTATGCATTATATATTATGTGCGGAAGACGTTGAAAAAAACGATGATATGAGACTATAACGATAAAAACATCGTATAAAACGAGCGTGAGTGGACGAGTGGTACGCCCGTCAATCACGGGACGAATTGATTAAAAAAAAAAAAAAACAAAACCCTAAATACGAAATCGTTGCATGGAAACTACACCGCGAGATCGGTGAAACAAACACAATTATCGTCCTGTCGTAAATATAATATAGTAAAAAAAATATTTACGAATATAATAATACGATTACCGATCTATTATGTTAATAAATGGCTATGTTTATGTATGTAAAGCTATACTATAATTTATAAGTATATCCATCAAAGTCAACAAATCACAAAGTTACCGCACACGTGGTTCTGAAACTTGGTACATTTTTTGGATAATTTTATATATACATGCCGATACGTTTTTCTTTTTAAAGAGGGGTTCACAGAACAAGAGATTAACTGGTTCATGAAAAACGAATTTTTATTTTTGCTCGCGTATAATATCACCATTGGTTACTGAGAATAAAATAGATATTTTAATCGAATGATGACAAACATTTTATATTTGATTAGAAACACCCAAATAATCATTACACATATATGTGGTTATTGTGGAGTTTAAAACAAGGTATAAATCCACTAGCATAATTGAATTTGTTACGGATAATACCGTATACAGGATTGCTAGAATGGTATAAAATCATACCACGTCATACGGATTTCGTGAAACCACATGCGTAGGTATGTGATGTCACATATGCAGTTGCAAATAATAAGCAAATACTCAAACCGTTTTTCGCCAAAGTCGCTGCATAATATCTTTGATTATTTATCACACCATCCGCGCGTGAACACGTAAATCAGAAAATTTATGAGCCTATTCATTATTATATGTGAATAAAATCAGCAGGACTAATCATAAAAAATAATAAATAGTATGCATTTGTAAATTCGTCAATTTTATTAATTTATTTTGATTTTCTAAGTTCAACAAAATTATTATTTAGACTCATTATTATTTAGACTTAATAATGTGCTTTTTTTAAAAAAAAACGGTATTTTGTATTTTTGGACATTAAATTCGGAGATATTCCATATTATTATTGTTCTATAGTCTATACGATACAACGAAGTTTTTTTTAAATTTGTATAGTGCGTTTGTGAAAGATGCCATGAATTTTACACTTCGAAAAATATGAAAAACTAGGTTTCTTTTTGAAAAAACTGACAAGTGGCTGTGGACTTATTAAGAAAAAAAATTTTCAAATTTTTTACGTTTTCATGCATGTACAATAATAAAGCAACGCATTTGATCATATATTTATGTGGAATTTTGAATCTGACAACTAAACAACTTACTCCTTTACCAAGGCCCGTCGACATCAATCAAGGGCTTTTATTAATGCTCGATATATAATACGTAAAACATTGCTACAGGCCATTTCATAAAAATGATCTTCTGCTACAATTATTTTTACAAAAAAATAACGTGTAATATTTTGAATATGTTTTGAACTTTTTAAAACGTCACATAATTGATTGCCAGTTTACTATTGTTTCTGTATATTCTAATAATTCAATCTTTATTGCGTTCCAACTACACCTTTTAGAGTCTAGGCCACAGTACCAATGTTGACGTTTTAGAGAGTTCGTAATGTAAAATGAAAATGAGATAATAACATACCAAATACAATTATAACCAATATAGAAGTTAATAAAATATTTTATTTTGTAATTCTTAGTCCAAACCAACTGTATGAATGAGTGGATAACCAAGATTGTTTTTTAAAGTATTGATTGATGAAAACACAAACCACATACTTTATTAAGCTTTTGCATTGTGATTACACTTTCAAACTTTAGTTGAAATATTATTTTAAAAATATAATATTTGCAGCACTATTTTTTACATAGCCATATTTCATGGATTTATTTATCTACATAACTTTCAAGTGTTATGAAGTTCTCAACTTGTATAGGCGAATGTTAGTTCAGGCATCACGTGTCAACAATTATACATGTTGATTATCATTTATTTACAGTGGTAAAATTATTGATTGATGACGACCAATATGAACACTTGTACTAATTTATTAAATTTAAAAAGCGTAAATTGCTATATAATACTAAACTTTTAATTTTTCCACCTATTTCAATTTTATTGCTATTTATTTATTTATTTTAGATTCTGAACGAAGTGATGAATGTATTGATTTTACAATGATGTGTATTTTTTTTTATTTTTTTTTATTTTTGTGTCTGTCAATACGTTTTGGAGCAGTAAAAGTGCTTCGATTTTAAAAAGTGGACCTTGTTTCTGATAGGAAAGTGAATGTAGTTGGTACTTTGGGGAGTCAAAAGTAAAAAATTTCCAATAGTTTTCAAAAGCGTCAGGAAAAACCCTAAAAAAAGTAACAGAAAAACGGGAATATTTACGCAAAACCAGTTTTCGACCAAATCGAATTTTTTGTATGGTTGTAAATCAAAAACTAATCACTGTAAATACTTGAAACTTTCCACCAAAAGTTTATGTCAGTGTTATCTATATACAGTTAAATTTTCAAAAAAATTTGACTTTTTTTGAGTTATTTATAGACTATAGAAATTTTCGACTTTTGTGAGAATTTTTTTTTGAAGTGTCGATAAAAAAATTTTGGATGACATAAAACACTTGAAAATTTAATACAAGGTTCCTTATGAGTTGTTCTTAATTTAGCTAAAAAAAAAATTAAAAATCGTTAGTCACAATTTTTTTTTTATAAGCGTTTATAGTTCAAATTTTTACGAAATCTGTCGAAAACGCGAAAATTTGCAAGTAATTTTGAAGTTGAAAAATCATAAAATTTTTTGTGTTAATAACTTAGGATTAAAAATACAATACTAAGTTTTCCTTCAAGTATCTATAGAGAAAACTCGAATCATCATTATAGGAAAAATTTTAAGCGCGTTTGAATTTTAAATTTTTACGAAATAGCGTAACGATAACGATTTATCCTCAAACGATTTTAATTATTTGTTATTATTCAAAAAGTATAAGTCGTAGATAATTTTACTAGTTATTAAGATTAGCGTTTTATTTACGTGATTTAAATTTAAAAATATTTTGACTTTTTTTGAGCTATTTATAGACGACTGAAATTTCCAATTTTTTGAAAATTGTTTTTTAAATATTGATAACATTTTTTTGGCCAAATCAAAATACTTGAAAATTTAATACAAAGTTCCTCACAAGTTAGTTATAGTAATTAAAAAATTATAAGAATACATGGGCACAATTTTTTTTTATTAGCATTTGAAGTTCAAATATTGACGAAAATTCGTCAAAACCATGAATATTTGCAAATTATTTTGTAGTTATAGTTCATACAAATTTTTTGTATAAGTAGCTAAGAGTTGAAAATTTAATACTTCTTAAGTTTAGCTAATAATAATTATTAAAAAACTTAAATTTTGATGTATTCAGACCATTGAAACATAAACCACCTTTTTTACCAACCACTGAAAATTATATCCTAAGCTGACAAATCATCTCCGTTCAGAATCGTTTTTCGTATATAATGATACCTACCATTGCATTAAAATTTAACCTACCCTAGTCCGAGGTCCACCCCACCCCCTAATGTACAGCAGAGCGATACCCACTTGCCCGCTTTTTTATTTTATTTTTTTTTTCTATTTTATTTTATGCATGTATTGGATACCTATTATATTCTATGGTGATTCAGATAATTTGAAAAGAATTATAAAGAGGCCTACTAATAATAATACAATTTTATACTTAAAAGTTTAATGAGAGAAATGGCATTTCTTCTCTTGTGCCAGTTTTTTAAAATCTGGTTCTCTTGGAGAACAACTAATGCGCAGTGTTTGTGTAATTATAATATCGTGAATCGTGAGAGTAACTTATAATACTTATATAATGACCAAACTCAATATAAATAAATTTACTAAGATAAAACAAAACCCTTTTTTCTTAACCTATGTTAAATTCACAACGTTAAAATATTCACTTGTGTCAAAATACCCGGTATTATATTATATAGGTAGTTTACCGTAATTTGTAAAATGTGTTTGTAATAATTGCAGTTTATTGTATGTGCATATGCATTTTTTGTTTTCTTCATTTAATGAGCTCGATTGCTCGAAGACATATTTTTTAATATATTTTATATGCAGTAAAGTTAATTTGCGTACCTACCTACCTATTATTTTATGCACCTAGATAAATCACAGCGCATGTACAACGCAATTTAAATACCTACTAATAATACTACATACTCGTATAATAGAGGTTCACGCATTTATAACATAATTAATAATAAACATGGCCGTGGAAACATGCGATTGAAATTACATTATGGCGTTTACATAAATATACTTCTCATAAATGTATGAGCGTCATTTAACAAAATTGAAATGTCATTGTTTGACAGCGTACCTATATCATTTATGGCCTTATGGGTGTTGCTTACTTGTGTTTGCACAAATGAACAACACTTTGTCGCCTGATAATAGGTTTTCAAACCCGTATGAACGCAATAAATGATTAACGATTATACAATTATAATATAATGTTCTATTGCCTACGTTTTTCAATATTTTAAGTCGTGCCGTGCCAGGGTGACAGTACAGAATTTAGCTTCACACCTTTTATTTTTCGGTTTTATTATTTTACATTCTCTGTCACTTTGTATAGTCGTCCGCTCGAGTTTTTGCCAACATTCTTCCGTATATCTTTTATACATTTGTAAGACATTAACGGTCGAATACGATATGATTTAATTTCATATTATAATAATATAATATTCATATCATCTACGCCGTAGGTACGCATTTGCTACATCGACGAATCATGAACCATTTTCATCATTATGCAGTTGTGTTCGTCTTCTTAACCGCGTGCCACTATATTGTAAGTCGAACATCGCCTACATATACCCCCTATAGTCTATATATACGTAATGCATTTTATGAGCGATTTTGTTCATTATTTAAATAGATGGTCAAAATCTTTTGGGTACACTAGAAACGACCTCGGATCTTCATTTGTGGTGGATCCTGTGGGTCACTCACTTCAAAAACGTCCTTGATAGTTGAGATACGCCTTATAACAATTATTCATTTTCTTATGTACTTGTAATATACGATATATATTATACTCTATTTTGTTTTATAGTGGATATTATATACATATATTTAATATAGATAATAATAAATTACTCACAGTAAAATATATACCTACATAGTCATAAGTTTATCGCAGGTGTAGGTGGAAATTCATTTGGAATCTTCAGTACATTAAATTTAAAATATTATAAATTGAAAGAACAATATCCAAATAAATTATGAAAAATCCTCGTTATACAAAATTAGAATATTTAAAATAAAGTTAGCGTTCTTTAAGTAATTATATTGTATTATATTAAATAGTTATTACCTATACACAGTATTCAGTAAGTAAGTACAGTGGAGCCTCGATAGTCCGGACTCCGGACGAATGAAGACCGAGCATAGTCAAAGCATAATTTAATAAAAATAAAACAATAAAATATTTAATAAATCGATTAAGAAAAAAATCTGTTATTATAATTTTTTTTTATATTACGTCTACCTTCTACAATGCAGATAAAACACCATCTGCTTTCATACCTGTTGTAGAAGTCTCGACAAAACTTTTTAATTCTTTTAAGGAGTGTTTAGCATGTTGATTTGTATAACTACAGTAACGTCCTCCTCATTTTATGATTGGTCTTAACTCTCGCTGGGATTTTTTATGGTTTCTAGATAAATATTCGTTTTTTACGGTAATATAAAAATAAAAATTGGCGTATTCGATATAACGAAAAATGATTAATTATATAACTCCTTCCAGTTCATATGGCCATCTGTTGACGTCACAAACTACCAACATAATTATTATTGGTATTACTTTACATTATAAGATAGTAATCGTAACGGTCGCCGACGGGCCAAGATGAACTGGACGGGTTATTTATAGAGTTATCGAGAGTAAAACGCTATTGAGTGTAATGGTTACTTCAAGGTATTAAAAATTTCATTTTGGTTCGAGATAGTGACGCTTGACATAACAACAATCTACTGCACTGTATTATAATTAGAATGATTTTTGTTTTATACTTATATGAG
Organism: Aphis craccivora; assembly: GCA_009835225.1. Lineage (NCBI taxonomy): Eukaryota > Metazoa > Arthropoda > Insecta > Hemiptera > Aphididae > Aphis > Aphis craccivora. The sequence goes on from VUJU01000834.1 coordinate 7,586, forward strand.
CTCTACGTATAATAATTAACTATGATATTTTATACTATATCTCGCTTACGCACATCGTAGGCGCACGGGCACGTGGGCCGTCTCAACCTAAGAAAGTATCACGTGGAAACATTGGGCGAAATACTTGATAACTACGACCCAAGTACGTACGATATCGTGTACGTGAGTAACTACGGAGGTTTATATAGGAAGAAACGGGGATTTTTCTCGATGAAAATCCCGTCGCTGTTTGGCGGCGAATCTGTTGACGACGGCAAGGAGGTAATGGCCGATACAACGACCACTTCGAACGCCGACACTACGACCTATACTGTTGCCGCCGATATGGCTTCGACTGCAGCGAATGTCGAGGCGATCTACAACGGGTTGCTGAACACGGCCCAATCACAATCGACGCACATCTTGAGCATTGGGACGGACGTGAAGAGAACCTTAGTTGAGGTTGCTCCATACCTTCCACTGGTGAACAAGGTGTCCAAGCATATCGTACCCGACTTGTCGGAGGCCGACATACTCACGTTGTCTGTGAATGTGGCGGCACTCACCACTCAAGGGATCAGGAACTACTCAAATGCCGAACCTCCGGTACGTGTATAATGTATAATGTATATCACACCTAGATATATTGAGCCCTAATTTCCAACCTTTTTATACTTTTACAATTTTCAACTTTAACAAATACAATCACATTACTACATATAATATATTACATATGTATCGCAATTGGTTAGTATTTTAAATTAAATAAGTTACCTATTTTGTTAAACGCAATAATTAGACATTTCATTGAGATATAAAGTCATATATATGTACTGTAGATACCTACTATAGAGACATATTATGTGACAGAGATATCACCATCAAAATTAAAAAATTCATACTTTGGGAACCACTGCCTTATATAGAAACATTGGTGTAGGATAAAACTTATCTCTCCCTAAAAAGCAAATTACTTAGTTATTGTTTACACCTGTGAGATGAGAAAATCACAATTTTCATGATTATAGAGTCGTAATCGAAATCAATATATCTAATTTTTGAAACATTCCTCCTATTTGATTGATACTTGATAAATTTCACTATATCTAATTCCTATATAGTATAGGTATACACTATTTTATAAATTGTATGTTTTTGATTTTTGATAATTTTTATTGTTTAATTCTTATATCTGCTATTTTTATTTTACTGCGCGCTAGTTGGCTAGTTTAACGACGGTAAAATGTTGATTTTTTTTAAAATATCTCTAAAAGCTCTTAGCTTGTTTCACATAAATAACAATACTGTGTTTCATTTTCAGAACAAATCCAATTCCGGTGGTTCTATTAGTCAATATGCGACAGGCATTTACCACAAGTTGAAAGATGCCTTTAAATCACATTTCGGAGACGACGTTCCTGATAATTACCCAGACAAAGAAAACACCAATTCATTGGAAGAAAATCGTAGTATATTCGATACAGTGAAAAGCAAAATGAGTATTTTTAGCAGTTTTATGAATGGCTTTGACGCACCCAAAACTGAAAAAAATGAAAACCAAGTCGAGACGATAGTAACACATACGTATATAGACGGTTCTCAAACCCCTACAACCGACACAACCGTAACGAAAAATTATGAAAAAAGCACTGAATCGATACATAAAATAACAGATGGTGAAACAAAATATGTCTTATTACCGAATAAACTATTAAAAGATGGAAAACAAAGAGTTTATAATGTAATAACTGAGATGAAAAATGAGTTCAATACCATCGAAAACTCATCTAATGAAAGTAATTTATTTGACGATGATGATGATTTAGAACTTTACAATGACGATAATGTTGATGGAAGCGATTCAACTAATTCAAGCCAACATTCAGGAGATGATGAGAACACGAGCAACGACGATGACGATGAAAACGATAACGTTGAAGTACACGAAGAAGATTTCAAACAAGTTTTGCAAGAATCTATGACTATACAGGTAAGTTTATTCGTGTTTACGAGTATAAAGCATGTACACTATGAACATAGTTGTATAAATTATTTTTATAAATATTTAACAATTTTCAGTTAATTTTCGTATTGATTAATAACACGTATTTAAAATTAAAATATTAAAATATTTTATAAAATGAGCATATTACGTACCTATTATATATTGTATACGTGGACATTGTCACCATTTAACATACAAGTAATATAATATTGTGTTAAGTACATAAGTACAAGATTACGGACTTCAGTTTAATGATTCTTTTAAATTCTAAAGCAATGAATATTTTACACTAATGGTTTTTTTTTAGTTTTGTATGTGTGTGTATGTGTCAAGCTTCACTTTTAAAAAAAGTCAACCTCAATTAACAACTATAAGGTTGATTTCTGTTAGAAAATTGGATTTGAATTAAAAATATAAAAATACAATACTTTTCAAAATAATCTATAAAAAAGGGGAGATTACAAAAATCTAATTTTTAACATATAAGTCTTATTATATAGGTACACTTTATTTTTATTTTTGTGATTCAAGAATCAATAACTGGACTTAGCATCACTTTGTTTTCTGGAAATTGTTTATTTTTTCTAGGTACCAAATAAGTCTTAAATATATAAATATGTTCTAAAAATTTTTTTTAAAAATTCATTTATTGAATAACGCCTTGTATATATGTATTCAATATAGCAAATAATAATATGTCATGTATATTTATTGGTTTTTAGCCTGAATTTGTACAAACACTCGATGGCGAAGAGTTGCTGGAAAAAATTGATGAATTTCAAAAATTGCTACCAAATCCAAACACTAACAATAGAAAAATATTTGAAGCATTAATAGAGGAACTGGATATTGATGAACGTGTTGATGATGATGTTAAAGTAAATGAATTAATCAACGGTCTCGAAAAAACTACAAACTATTTTATATCTAGCGGAATTAAAAGAAATGAATTATTGACAATTCCACCTACATTACCACCGAATTAAGTGTTAAAATTAATTGTTATTATTGTCATTCGTCTTACATTTTAATTTATGTCAAATACCATATAAAAACTATTAAAAACAAAAGTTTTATTTTTATAATTAAGTTTTTATTTAAGTATTACCTACAAACATAAATGTATTTATATAATATATTACATTTATTCGCATAACATTTAATCATATGATATTTTAATTTATACTTGTTTTGTCTTGTATACTGTTTTGAAATATGTTATTTAAAATTAAATAAATTATACATCCGACTATATGCCACTGAAAAGAAATCAAAGAGACCTCTCTACTATGTAATAAGTGTCGAGTAGATTAGGTCTAGTGTATCTATCCTTATTGAATATACTCGTGTAGTAATGGGTAGAGATAAGACCGTAACTAGAAATTAATTTCGGGGGGGTTTTAAGCTAAAAAAAGTTGGTAAGTGGGTACCGCTCTGCTGTACATTAAGTGCCGTATGGATCATTATTCTATATTATAGGAGCATTAAATTTGAATCCAATGATAGGTATCAATGTATACGAAAAACGATTCTGAACGGAGATGATTTGTCAGCCTAGAATATAATTTCGAATGGTTGGTGAAAAGGTGGTTTATGTTTTAATGACTTGAATACACCAAAATTTAAGTTCTTATATAATTATTGTAAGCTAAACTTATGAAAAATCTTGTATTAAATTTTCAACTCTTAGCTACTTATACAAAATTTTTTATGAACTATACCTACAAAATAATTTGCAAATATTCATGATTTTGACGAATTTTTGTCAATATTTGAACTTCAAATGCTAATAAAATAAAATTGTGCCTATGTATTCTTATAATTTTTTAATGACAATAAGAATAACTTATGAGGAACTTTGTATTAAATTTTCAAGTATTTTAGTTGGGCCAAAAAGTTTTATCAATACTTAAAAAACAATTTTCAGAAAAATTGGAAATTTCAGTCGTCTATAAATAGCTCAAAAAAAGTCAAAATATTTTGAAAATTAAATCATGTAAAGAAAATGCCAATCATAATAATCGGTAAGATTTTCAAGTATCTACGACTTATACTTTTTGAATAATAACAAATATTTAAAATCGTTTGAGTATAAACCGTTATCGTAACGCGATTTCGTAAAAATTTAAAATTCAAACGCGCTTTAATCTTTTCCAATAATAATGCTTCGAGTTTTCTGTATAGATACTCGAAGGAAAACTCATGAAAAACTTAGTGTTGTATTTTTAATCCTTAGTTATAAACACAAAAAATTTTATGATTTTCAACTTCAAAATTACTTGCAAATTTTTGCGTTTTTGACAGATTTCGTAAAAATTTGAACTATAAACGCTTATAAAAAAAATTTGTGATTAAAGATTTTAAATTTTTTTTAGCTACAATAAGAACAACTCATAAGAAACCTTGCATTAAATTTTCAAAATTTTTTGGTCATCCAAAACTTTTTTATAGACACTTCAAAAAAAAATTTCTCAAAAAAATCGAAAATTTCAGTAATCTATAAATAACTCAAAAAAAAGTTAAAAAAAATTAGTATACAGAAGATTTAACTGTATATAGAAAACACTAACATAAAAATTTGGTGAAAATTTTAAGTATTTACAGTGATTAGTTTTTAAATTACAATCATATAAAAAAATCGATTTGGTCGAAAACTGGTTTTGCGTAAAAATTTCCGTTTTTCCTTCATTTTTTTTTTGGTTTTTCCCGGCGCTTGTGAAAACTATTGGAAATTTCAAAAAATGACCCACCCTATACACCAACTTGATTCCTTTTTCTATCGGAAACCACCCCCATAGTTTGAAATTATACCTCTATTTTGACACGTTCTCGTGTACACAGACACAAAAAAAAAACACATAACATTGTAAAATCAATACATTCATCGCTCCGCTCAGAATCTAAAAATTGTGTTCTAATTTTATTATAATATTTTACAAGTAATTTAATATAGCTTAAAATTAATTACAACATTTCCGGGGGAGAGGGTGGTTGAACCCCCAAACTCCCCATGTTAGGTTAGGTTTTGTTAGGTACGGATTTGGGTAGAGAGCCTAGATAATAAATATATTATTATATAGGCTCTCTAGTAATGGGTGAGTAGCATGTTAAATTTGAATTAAATGATAAATTATTGGATACGAAAAACTATTCTGAGTGCAGACCTACTTATATTTTAAAATAAATGCTATTTTATTATGTATTTGATACCTAATATAATTGCTATTAGTGATTTATTTTTCTATAAATTTACCAAAAAAAGCTAAAAAATATTCTCACTACAAAAAATTGCATACATTATTAAAATAAAAGGTACTACAACTGGTTATAACCTTATAAATGAATAACGATTGGTGTGAAGAAGTTCATATTATAAATATCTTAAAATTAATCTAATTATTTTTAAAATTTAATTATATTAAGTAAATATTAATACTATACATGTGTAGTAACCTAGGTATCCTAACCTAACCTAGTGGTAAAAGTTTCTATAATAATATATTTTTTATTACAACTTATAGTTAATAAAACCATTGTTTTTCTTTTAACATCCAATTTCGTCAATATTTGAATTTTAAATAAATACCTCTGAAAAAAATTATAGATTTATAAACTTAACATAATTACTAATGAAAAATGTTGTGATACATTTTCAAATCTTTGTTAGTTATTCGTTTTGAACTTTACTTGATAATTAATTGCAAAATATCGTGATTTTGAGGAAATTTAATCATATTAAGTTGAACTGTTAACAGTTATAAAAGAAAATATTACAATGTATTTTTAGTATTTTTTTAATCATTGTTGAATTATATAGTATGAATTATGATGAGTGATGACTATCTTTTGTATAATCTTCAAACTATTTAGTATAAAATGCTCGGTTTATTTATACATTATTTTATTAATAGGCAACAGTTAAAGAAAAAAACAGTGACAGTTTCAAATGCCTATAAATAGCTTAAAGTTTGTTTAAATATTTTAAGAATCTTATAATGTATAGACAAAGAAAGATTAAATTTAATTAATATATCAATTCAAGTCTATATGATTAATATTTTATATATAATAACAAAAAAACAAAACTCGATAAATAATAAAGCGTTGAAATGTTTGAACATTATTTGATGACGTCGTAAAAATTTGTAAAATTGATAAATGTATAATAATATTGAACAAATGAATGATACCTACCTATAGCATAGAGTGAAACCAAAGAGACATGTTTGTCATCATGTTACATTAGTATTATTTGCACAAATGAATAATATTATCAAAACAACGAAAATCATAACATATGATCGTAATCTATTGTGTGTATCATATTATTATGTCCAAGATATAATATGATATTTAATCATTTTGGTTTATTGAAAAATCTTATGTTCATTGGTAATTTTTCGTTTATTAGGTACTACTTGACTTTAATAGAGACATAATTATTTAATAATGAATTTACTAATTTACATACCTAACAATTAACACAAAATAAAATATACTTTTGAATACCCTGAAACTAGACGAAATACTAAAAGAGTAAGATAAATATTGAAAAAAGTTTACAGCACGAAGTACGATATTAGCGTTAAAAATTAATGTTATTGGTTTTTATCGATTGTATAGGTAATTATAATATATTATAATACAAACGGTACACATAACATAATATAACAATATTAGCATGTTGGATTTTTTTTAATTTTGTGATAAAATAGTTAGAAACGTTCGAAACGTATAGAAAATATCAATATAAATTCAATGTACCTATATAGTTTTTTGATTCGGTCCGTATTTAACTTTATTTTTTGATTTGGTTGAGAGTGGGTACGCATAAAAAAGAGTCACATTCAAATTTTTACAATATTAAATATTCACCTGGATAATAAATATTTCTTCCCAAATGATTCTGTTGTTATTCATAACGCGAAATAACCGTATATACCTGAACACCAAATGTTTGTATTAAAATATACAAAAAAATATATAAAAAGTTTCAAAATGTTTTGAATATTTTTGAGCTATTTAATATTAATGATATGAGAATTTTTCAATTTTTATAACAAAGTTATAATCATTTAATACAAAACAGTTTATACAAGAATTAAAAAATATATTTTCACAATTATTTTTTGTAAATATTTGAAGCAGTTTAAACTTGGATGACATTACATATTTTAATGATAATAAACTATGTTAATTATTTTGTCGTTATTCAAAAACATTATTAGGTAATAGGAATTTTAAAGTTTTACGCATACTATGAATTTTACTATAATGTGTAATGATAATTGATATTTATAAGACATATAGATTAATTTCAAGATATTATCCTGTATACTATAAATCTGTTCACGCTGTTCCTGCAAGATTAGGTAATCTGGTATTGAATCAAAAATTAATAACAATAATATTATATTATTAATATATATATAAATGTGTATTATTATGATAATATAATAAATGCAATGTTTTCGATGAAAATTAAATTAACCTACTGTAATATTAATAGTAAAATAAATAAACTTTAATTGTTTTATTAAAATACACTTAATTAATATATTGAGGCTGACAGACCTTCTCGGCATAAAATCGTTTTTCGTATGCAATGATAAATCTTTGAATTCGAATTTAACATATCCAACTAGTGAGATTCATTCGACATATAATTTACAGCAAAGAGGTAACCACTTGAAACTTTTTCATATTGATCTGGTTAAAACTTACAATAAAAATAAACATGTTTTGACTACACCGGTCCAATGTGTGACTTACACTGCATTTTTAATAGTAATTATTATAATTCATATTATATACCATATATTTATCCTTCTTGCCTGATAAGAGTTAATCGTGATTTGTATAATTTGGTGCCACTGAGTTTCATTTTTTACCCATTTTCTCACATTTTTTTAACTGGTCACCACTCTCTTCGTTATTTCTTATTTTCGTACGTTTGATTTTTCATTTAGTGTTGGTAAGTGCTGTAATAAGTAAATTTTTTCATTGTGAATAATATGACGATATATTTAAAAATGATATCCTAATATAGCACTCATGATAAAAACCATAATTTTACTAAAACTTACAATAACATAATTAGACAATTCGACGAAGGTAGTGAGATCGTAACTGAAATGGTTTACATTTATCACACATATCACGACAATACACCACGTCTTTATCTCTACATAAAAACAAACACATTTCCCAATTTCATGTTGGTATAGGAAAATAGTTTGTAGGTCACACTCACACATTAGACCAGTGCCCATAAATTCTTTTAAATTTCTTGCAATAGGTACTACCAAATCATCACGTCATGCAACAGTTGCATGTTTAAATATTTAAATACATAGTTATATAGACCTTTAACCGTGTATTACAATATTGAATATTTGAACTTATAATACCATTATAAATATGCCGTAAAAAACAAAACAAATTAAAATCATTATTGGTACCTATATAGGTATGGATACACGTCAATAGATATCTGATAATTAATAGCGGTTAATTTACAGCGCGTAAACATTGATCACGAGCGACTTTTAATAGTATGACAATTTGTAACGTCGTACAAGGGCGGCTACAAGGGGGGGGGACAATGGAAGCAATTGCCCGCCCCTCTGTTCACAGAAAAATATCATAATTCCATTAGTAATTTTTTTTTTTTTGAAATAGATGATGATATTTTTTTAGTGATGACTAAGAAATTGCCCTCTCCTCCCCGTTTTGGACTACTGTATCCGCCCTTGGCGTCGTATAGAATTCAACAACCGCGAACAATTATTAAAACAATTATTATTGTAGGAAAAAATATTACAATTAAAGTTTAACTAATAAAAGTTATATAAACAATTTGAGTAATTTGACAATATTAATAGATATTATAATACAATATTTATGCTAAAAAATAATAATAAAATAAATTATTTAAAAATATATATATATTTATAGTAATAAATATTATAAGTCACAATAATTGAAATTTAACTGTCTAAAAAAAGTAAGTATAATATAAAAATTTGACGATATATTTTATAAGTTATACAACTAAGTGAACTATGATAATATTATATCTGTAGCTGGGAATTATATGCTATAGGAATTATTTCAATTGTTCTACTCGTATAATTATAATCTAAACAATTTTTTTTTTTTTTTGATTTTAGCACTTTGATCTTTATAAAAAAATTAATGGTGGTTCCATCCCTGCAATATATATTGTTTTATTTTCATCCTATTTATTTTTAAAACGCAAGCATCTCCATACTGTCTTTTGTACACCATTTTTTCGAAATGGTACATAAAACCTTCATAATTTAATATATATATTTAAATCCCTTTCATTTTTAATATATTTTAAAATTACTAAGTAACTGTTAGGTATAATACAGTTATACAGTGTTGTACCGACTGAGCAACTGAGCATAATATACTATAGACTATAGTACAAAACAAAGATATTGAATAGTTTCATTATATTTATTGCCTATTATTTCAGATAGTAATATTGAATGTCTGGTTATGATATTATATTTCAGCCTTCAGGGGTGGCCTGCAGCGAGAAGAGACTAGCGAGCCACCAAATATATTAATAAATATGGAAGAGGCCAAAATGTAAAAAAAAAGGGTCATATATTATTATATATAATACATAAATTCATATTAAAATTTTTTTTGTAAAAATGTTACGATAAAATGCGAGCGGCAAAAGTCTGACGCGAGTCGCGCGGTTTGGCCACCCCTGTTATATTTTATCGGTTTTATTAGGCAGCTAAATGTTAATTGTGACTTGTATATTTATTTCTATAATAATTGTTTTTTAATAATTATTTGGTTATTGAATTCTATACAACGTTACAAATTGTCATAATATGAAAAGTCACTCGCGATCAATTGACGCGCTATAAATTGACCGCTATCAAATATCGCGCTATCTATTGACGGTACCATATAGGAACAATATTTGAACTCTACAGTAAGATTATAACAGTGTAGTAATTTTTGAAAAACTGCTGATAAATCAAATTTTTCGTTCATCCGTTTCGCTCTTTGGTTCTACGGATTATTGGAGTCTGTAAGTGGTGTAATTTGGAATTGTTTCTGGGGTGGGATTGGGATATAACTATGTAAGTTTATACTATCGTCTTAATGAGGCTACGCCACCCACGCCTCTCTTGACCATTAAAGATCACAATATTATATTAATGTATTATTATAAATTAAATGAGGTATAAATGGTATAATAATGGTTTTCAAAGACAATAAAGTAAACAATTAAATATATTTTTCATAAATTATAATATAAATTCAATTTTCCTTTTTGTTTTTTTTTTTCGCCAAAAAAAGCTTCTCCATAATGGGGATACATCTCCAAATCCCTCCCCCTCATAATTAATTGGTTTCAGGGTCTGGAGGTGGAGCAGCGGTTGGTGGATTATCTGATGGATTAGCTGGTGGATTCCCTGTTGGATCCTCTGGTGGTTCTGAGAACGGCAAATCTTCTGGTGACTGGTCCTTGGATTTCTTTTTCTTTTTTGGTTTCTTATTGGAACCGGAGCTCCGCTTGGGTGATGATGATTTCCCACGTTTATTATTATTGTTATTATTATTCCTAATAATATTTGATAAACCGTATTTTATCTTATACGATTTTCTTGGGTAAGTATTCAAGATGTTTTGAAACGTCTCGAAATGGTATCCTTTTGGTGGCCGTGGTAACAGGCCGAAGTTCAGCAGATCTGGCTGACCTGGTATAATGAGACCATTGAAGGGCCATTGTGCAGCTGCCTGCGAGTTACAAAATTAAAAATAAACATCATACGTACGTTTAGTTTTTTACACTGTATCACATAAATAGCTTTATTTAAAATATCATATCCAATATGTGTCGATAAAATTTTTTTTGGCGCAATCAAAATACTTGAAAATTTAATACAAAGTTTCTCATAAGTTATTCTTATAGTGATTAAAAAATTATAAGAATACATAGGCACAATTTTTTTTT
>VUJU01000834.1:18629-79287 GCA_009835225.1 Aphis craccivora
CACCAACCATTCGAAATTATATTCTAGGCTGACAAATCATCTCCGTTCAGAATTGTTTTTCGTATACAATGATACCTATCATTGGATTCAAATTTAACACTCCTATATATATAATAATGATTCATACTGCACCTAATGTACAGCAGAGCGGTACCCACTTACCCACTTTTTTTAAATTGAATTTTTCCTGTTAATTGATATATTAATGTACCAAGTAACTAATTTGTAAACAATAAATCTAACTTAACCGTTTACTAAAACTTATTTATTTAATTAAGTTTCATGTAGTAATAATAATAAAGAACTGTGTTTATCAAATAAAATACTTATGTAATTTATGTTACAATAACTTCGGATACATTAAATTTTGTCACTGCTTATTTACTTCTTTCTGAGGAACCGTATGAGTCATTGTACATGGGTTCTATACACCTACTTACGACACTGGTCGCGAGACGATGCAATGTTAAAGCCGGAACTTGTGTAAGTATAATATTATTTAATAAACTGTTTGGTTGAATATAAATTATAATACGTTCAAAGAAAACTGCAATTGTATATGTATATTATTAAACATTTCGATAAATACTGGTTGTCAGTATACTCCGTGACATTATAATAAAATAATTTACTGTTTTAATATCACTTTAATATGTATTATGGCTTTAATATAAATTATAGGATTGCATATGAAAAAACCAAAATATTGGTTAATGTATATTTCAAATTTGTATACGTGAAAAGAAGCAAATTATTGAAATGCCGAGCAAATATTTTACTTACGATTTGATATGTGGACATAAAGATGCACACTGTAGTTAGTTGTTGACAAGTCATCATAGTGCATAATAATAATTATTTATTATAATTGTAAACATACTTAAATCATTAATTACGTAATACGTTAATCATTCATTCGATTACCTATATTAATAAATGCAACTTCAAATCCAAATGATTAAATATCATATTATATCTTGGACATAATATGATACACACGTTATATGATTTACGTTGTTTCAATAGTATTATTCATTTGTGCAAATAACGCTAATGTAATATTATTGCAAACATGTCTCTTTGATTTTACACTATATAATGAATACCATCTGTCGTTGTTAAAATTATTATGGTATAAAAAAATTAATTTACACATACAGTACCTAAGTTATATTAGTTGTAAGTTATAACATATAAGCTATAAAGTGTTTCAATATTTTTTAAATGTCTGTAAATTATTTCATCATTTTAGTTTAGTTATAACTTATATAATTTAGTCATTTAGACAATAATTTTTACAGTGTTAGTTTATAAGTAATTTATTATTCGAATTAAAAAAACTTAAATAACTTTATTGTCTTATTGATGTGATAAAAATCATGAACTTTTGATGAACACTAGTCTAATTCTAATTCTGTTTCCACTAGGTACAGAAAAAATATCGTTAATCCGACCCTGGCCGTACTTAGGAATTTGCTACCCTGGGGCAACAAAAACAAAAAAAAACGCCTCATTATATCAAATACTAATTTTATATAATTTAAATGTAAAACAATTAGCCAATATTACATTATCAGCCGTCCGGGGCAATAACCACCCTCACTCAGTATCCCCCACTAAATACGGCCACGAATCCGCCCAATTTAAATATTCCCATAGTTGTAATAACTAATAATTAATAAGTATTATAGAAAAGTAAAAAAAAATTGACACGGACGAAAACAAATAAAAAATTAAATAATTTTCAAAAATGTATCTATTAAATTTAACACATAGGTATTATTATTGTTCGCGCAACAAGTATGTTATTATGTTTCTAAATAAATATTCTCTATTAAACATATATGTGTATTATTCTGTACTGGGCCGTTGGCCAAAATACGTCGCACAACAGCATGAGATTCGGTATACAGTCGGTCGGCACTCTGTCTGGTCGATCGTCACGAATAAACGCTGCAACGGGCACGTTTGACGTCGGGAGGCGTACAGATGAGCTACTAACCTTCCGCCGACTGTAAGAGGCCGAACCTATGTATTGTGTCATAAACGTTCATTACCACCAATACCGGCATAAGGGCTCACGGTGAGCAAGGACGAAGCGTTCGGCAACCCGTGAGCTCTGCGCCGGAGGAGCCCGGGTTTGCACGCTGGCTACTGTGCCATAATAAACAAACGGCCGGTCCCGTATTCTGTGACGGAACCGGGAAGCGCCTTCGAGCTATAACGAATCATAGGCCACGGTGGGCGTAGCTTCGCGCGCTTTAGCGAATCACAGGCCAAGGTTTACGTATCTTCAGGCGCCAACGAATCACAGGCCATGGTGCGCGTGGTTTCAAGCGCTTTATAGCAAATCACAGGCCACGGTGGACGTGGCAACGACTGCAATAACCAATCGCAAGACAAGCGCGGGCGACTCCGGAGATAACACAACGCCGCCGCCTATAAATGCCAGTGCGGAGCGCAAAATCGGTCAGTATTCAGTCCTACCTTACCATAGCAAGACCTACCCAGGCAGACTTGCGCGGTTCGGGAACTACTTACAAAAAAACGCGCCTCGCTGTAGCAAGACCCACCCAGGGCAGACTTGAGCAGTTTGGACGTTTTTGCCTACATAATCTTACTGTAGCAAGACCCACCAAGGGCAGACTTGCGCAGTTTTGTTGTACGGTAAAACCAACAAAAACATCAACTAAGAAAATTCCACAAGTGAACAAAATACAGTCCACTGTCAAGACACATTACAAAACAATTATAATAAGTTGTTGTTTATTTATAGTATCGGATTTTAAGAAGAAATTTCAATCTTTTAATGTCAAGCTCAAGTGTACAAGATACGACAATGATAACAACACATGATTGATTATAGCTATATATTATTTGTAATCATTGAAGGTAGATTTAAGTAGGTAAATGTGCAATTGGAACATTTAAAATTCATACAATTTTTCCTACTTAATTTTTAAAAATCACACATTATATAGGGCATAGACGATAAGGAAATTTATTTTAAAGCTATTTTAGTACATTATACAGAGCAAAATATTATTATTTATGTTTTTTATACCAAACTAAAATCTTAATCTAAAAATAACTGTTTAAAAAAAAATTATAAATTTCAAACTTAATTTGTTAACAAAAATATCTTTCCAAAACAACAATATTATGTTCTGCTTTTATATAAAATGTATAAAAAAGCATCAAAGTTTCATATTGTTGCAGAAGTTCAATGAAATAACAACATTATCATAAATTCCAAACTTAGTTTCACCATACTATTCTGTGTCAGAAGTCAGAAACAGAAAAAGAGATTGATAATCAGTCTTAAATTAAAATTATTATTTTATAATCTAAAAAACGTTATTACCTATGTTATTTTTAATTTTACACAATCTATATTTTCAGTTTTTTTTTTTAGTAATACCTAACTACTAAATTATTATTGTATTAAAAGTGTTTGTATTAGATAGTGTTCTTCGGTATTATTTTCCTTAGAGTTCACTAATTGAATTTAAAGAAAATAATATTATAAGCATGTGGTTAAAACTAGTTCAAATGAAGAATACACTAATAATTATTTGTAATGTTTTGACTAGTTTTGAGAAAGCATCAATAATGTATGACTGTATGAAAAATATATATATTATGTATTCCTTTATAATATTATCGTATAAGAATATGATACAAATAATTAATTATGTTCTGTATATCTATAATTTTATACTTAATGGTTTACTTGTATAGATCCATTTAATAATTAAATAACAAAATAATTTCCAACATATTACTAACGTATTATTATGATCTCAGTTGTTTTAGTAATTGCTACTTAATTATCAAATTTGGTTTTATGTATAGGACATAGCCACATAGGTATACTAAATAACACACATATACCTATGTAACATAACGCAAATATGTGCATTTTACACTTAATATCTACTATATAGGAATCGTTAGTCATTTTATTATATACTATTAAAACTAAATACATAATCACCACCCTATTCAAATACAAGACAAGTCGTTTATTATAGGAACACTTTTGGACTTGGATAAAATGTGTCAACTTACCAATTGTTTCAAATAATCGATTTGTTTTATGAATTCGATTGATTTACAATTTTTTGATAATATGCGGGCATTAATTGTAACTTTGTAAGAGGTTACAATATAAGGTAAGTAATTTTGTTCTTCATATATTTACGTATTTAAAATTGTCAAAAATATACAGCGACGATAATTTTAATTCCTACTAATTCCCTAGTAATGTTCCAAATATATATATATATGGAAAAAGATTATTAGTAAAGAGTACTGTAGTACAGTATAAATTTTTAAAGTTGGTGAGTGTTATTCGAAAAAAACGCAAAAAACTAGTAGGTTCCACCGAGATTTGAACTCGGATCGCTGGATTCAGAGACCAGAGTGCTAACCATTACACCATGGAACCGTCACGTCAAGGTTGTTATTTATTTAATTTTATAAGCAAACGGACAACAGTAAGTTATAATTTATTTTATTGTATTGAAGTTTGGATTAAGGAGGATAGAAAGCAAGAAAGTAGAGAACTAGAGGAGGAGAGGACCATAGGCTCATAGCCAATAGGCCACAAAACTTAAGATTTTTTTAATGTTACCTTTTTTATGAAATAAAAATCGATTTACCTAATAAATAAATCTTAAAAAAATTTATTTTATAATAATAATACACTTGATAGATAGGCATAGGCGCCCGGAAGTGGGGAAAGCTGGGGCATTTCCCCCCCCCGGCTTTTCAAAAATATGTTTTAAATTGAATGTTTTAAGATAAATTACTAGGTATTTAGTATATAACAAATCCTAACACTGCCCCTCCTAGAAAAATTTCTGCGGGCGCCTATGTAGATAGGTAGGTAGGTAGGTACACAGACTTCTATAGTTCTATATAGGTAATATATATATATAGAAGTCTGTGGATAGTTAACACTTAACTTGGGATTTAATATTATTATCAGTGTAATAAAAAATTGAGAAATGTATATAAATGAGAGGTAAAAATAATTTGTTATGGCAAAAGCTAAAAAGAATTTTGAATCGAATACCTCTGTGAGATATATTATTATTTAACATTTTATGAAAATAGAAATATAACATTCTAAACAATTTTTTCTTATTTCATATTATAGGACCTCGAAAATATTAATTTGATACATTTATTTTAATTACCTACATCGAATACGCAATCCTCAATTGCTAAGTTTTTATTTTCACTGGCATTGCTACAATGGTCGGATATGTTATGTGTTGCACTGTTGCGTGTGTCAAACTCTCAGGCCCTAGAGCCATAATCTTATTGTAGGGCTCAATGACAAAAATTTAAAAATATGTAATGCAATTATATTTTCAAAAAGGAGCTCATTAATTTTATTTACATACGGGCTCCAGTGTTTGTAATTGGTGCACTGTTCTTCAGTGATGGTCATTGATTCCATAATACTTTTAGGATTTAGTATTTTATTTATTATAATGACTGTAAATCAACATTATTATTATTTTATTTCTAAACGTATTATTCTATTTTGTTTTACTACCTAATTACCTTATATTTTATTTATTAAAACCCAAGTCACTAAGACTAAGTACATTTAAATCATATTATGTCCATTGTCCAGTGTGGGTCTAGGAGTGACTCCGAAGACTTGATTAGAAGCAGTGGCGTATTTAGGATTTTATCCAGGGGGGATATACGTTGGAATTATAATTTCCTCGATGGCGGGGGGGGGGGTACATTTACCCACAACCCACTAACCAACATTATTAAACTTACTAGGTAGTAAAAAAAAGACCAAGGGGGATCTATCCCCCATATCCCCCCTCCGTAAATACGCCACTGATTAGAAGTGGGAGCTAAGTGAAAATATTTATAAAAATATCATAACATGCGAGTAGTATACCTATATTTTATACAATTGCTAGGTATTTTTTTAATTATTTATACTTCATTATACATATAAATAATAAATAGGTACATACTTGAATACGTCTTCATTTAACTGCACATTTGTACGTGTCCATAATATTCGATGGTACTGATGGTACCTATATTGCCTATTGGTGATACCGGATTGAGTACGGTCGTTATCTGCCGACTCTGAATATGATTTCGGTGCTTTACCATTACACCAATTTTAATCCAACAGACCGCAACTATTTCCGTGGATAAACTAGAGGCTTCTTCGATACTTTTTAGTTATTCTAATGTAATGTTAAATAGGGTATTTATTGTCGTATGCGATCTACCTCACATTTGTCGTCTACCACGCATGTTTCTATATGTCAACCACATGGGTGAAAAATTCATAAATAAATAGGTACAAAATGTAAGATGTATTATAGATATTTAATAATACACAATTATTATAGTAATATTTCAATAATAAACGTCACAATCTAATCTAACCAAATCTAATCTAATCTAATCAAACCTACGTTAAAAAATATACGCATTATTAATGCATTATAATAAATTAATAAGTATATTGAAGATTAAGTGACTATTGTTTTATTATTTAAATTATATAGGTATCATTTAACATCTTTTAAAAATATATTCAAATGTGTTGTTATTATTGTTTTTTAGACACCAATATTGTTCCACCAATTATAAGAGCAGCAATGATAGTAACGTACTAATGTATTTATATATATATATATAAGTTTTAAACCTCTCCATAAACTTTTTACGCGTTGGGTGGGATTGAAAAAAATTAAGAATGGTATGTAATCGAGTACAGAAAAATTATATTTTAATTAACAATTAATTGTATAATATAAAAAAAAGTGCAAAAAAGATCGAAGGTCCCACCGAGATTTGAACTCGGATCGCTGGATTCAGAGTCCAGAGTGCTAACCATTACACCATGGGACCGCTACACTTTCGCGAGGTCATTTGTAAGTATTTAAATTGTAACCCGTTTATATTTGAACATATTATTACAATGTTTTAAATTTATAATTATTTTTTTTTTTTACTTTTAATAATATTGATTATTGTTTACTACTTTCCTCGAAATAATAAAGTAATAAATATAATTCTATTACATAAAACTAATTCTAATATTACCATTGTTGTGGATAGTGCTTTTTATTTTATTTTTTAGATTGTAGATACCTATTTTTACTATCTACCACGATTAAAGATATCTTTAATCGTGCTACCTACTGTCCTACTAACTACCACGATTTAAGATAATATATTATCTTAAAAATCTTAAAAAATCTTAATATTATCTTAAATCGTGCTAACTAGGTACTGTAGTACTGTGCGTTAACCATTATTAATTTTATCTTCAATATTCAAAATATTAATCTATGGACTATGATAAATGATAATATATACTTCTAATCTTTCTAGGTGCTGCTTTAGGAAGATACTACACCCATTGATATTAAACATTACCTAGTTTAATAGTTTAATATCTATAACTACACCACACGTCCACACGTGTCATCTCCGTCTTACAAACAATACTTATAGGTAGGTACATACCTAGCCAGGGCCGTATTACCATTACCGCTTAGGCTGTTTAGGCGAAAGCCTAGGGCTGCACATTTTAACGATCGAAATGAAATAAAAATGTTTACCTATGTAAATTAGGTAGTAAATTTATTTTGGCCTATGGATGGCAAAAACCTTAATCCGGCCCTGTACAAAGCACTAAAGCAGTACATTTTAACTTCACAATAATTCATTTTACTGTTATTTTTAAAATTAATTTACTTGATTGTATTACACCCGATATTTAACACTACTAAGCCAGAGAAGAATTTAATAAAATTGAATTTTTACGAAAGATGATCGAAGTATTTCGAGTGAGAGAAGGTTGAGGCCCCTCAATAGTATTAACTAATCCCCAACGGAACTTTCGTAGATACATAATAATATAGTAGTAAATAGCACTATGAATAAATACCATGTTCATAATACACCGTATGCATTCCAATAAAATGAAAATATTTTATCACCTAAAGGCCTTTTTTTTTTTTTATAGAGCGTGCCATAAAAAATATTATGTTGAATATTATTTTCAATACAGTAAAAAAAATGTTTTAAATATCTTTGCGTTCAACCTCGAATACACGTACCATGGATTTGCCATCCCTGGTACCTATATATTATACTCCCACACTATCGTGTATAAGTGTAACTTAATACTTACCAAATAATTTTTCACAGTTATAAATTATAATTATGATTCTTATGTATAAAAAAAATATTATAAGCTAAACAAAACTATAATTTCTAATAAGCAATTTATTTATCCCAAAGTCAATGACAGACGACTAGTCAAAGGCCATAGCAATGTTTAATATATTAATATATTAGTTTCATGAGACTTTATGAAACAAACTTTTACACTATTCGACACCAAAAGAAGCATGAAAAAATTGTAAATGTTAAAAACAGTTGAATTAATCAATTTTAATTTTAATCAATTATTTCAATAAGAATAACTAATAAACATTTAAATAGATCTACATCTGTTTGCAAGAAGTATACCTATAGACCTACAATATACCCAAGAAAAATAAACCATTTCCATTCTTATAATCCCATTGCAGTGATTTAGTAATATTAGGTAACTTTTATTGTTTAAATTATATAATATTCAAAAGTTGCTAATCTACATTAGACCGTTTTATTTTTATTGTAAGACTTAACACAATTTATTCATATTAATATAAAATTGATATAGTTTATATCATATACGGGATAATACGTTTTTTATGTTGGTCCAATCAGTAGAAGAAAAAAAACTATTCTATAATAATGTTTAATTAAAGATGTTTACATCATCATTATTTATTAGACCCACCAATTAAGTGTAAATAAGATAACTACCAACAATCAAAAATTATATTTTAAAACCTATAATAATATAATTTCACATCACACTCCACTTCTATGAAAAGATTATTTTTACTGATAATTAT
Source organism: Aphis craccivora (assembly GCA_009835225.1). Classification (NCBI taxonomy): domain Eukaryota; kingdom Metazoa; phylum Arthropoda; class Insecta; order Hemiptera; family Aphididae; genus Aphis; species Aphis craccivora. The sequence goes on from VUJU01000834.1 coordinate 27,602, forward strand.
GGTTTATTACTTACAATCGCCAATTCATCAATGTCCGCTGGTCAACTTTCATGCATTAGTTCGAATCTAACCAACGTGTTTGACGTCTAGTTGTTTAGACGTCTTCTCATTTATTGTATATTTTTTTCTATATTCGTAAGTTAATAATGTATAACCAGTGAATAAATTTATAATTCACGAGTAGTCAAACAATCAACAATGATAAAAAGAAAATGTATATATAATATTGTGTTCTAAATTTTATAATAAAAAATCATTAAAAAATGTTATTGAAATTATTTTTGGTAACTTTGGTCAATACTTGAACTTTATGGCAACCCTAATCTACACTCAAAAATAGTCTGCAAAGTATATGGCCCAGTATTCTACAAAAATGAACAGCCCAAATCTATTTATATCAGTTTATATTTTTAATCTATTAGTTGTACAAAGATAATTTTTTTTTATTAATACCTACTTTTTACATCAACTTTCAGCTGGTAGGTATATCATAACTGAAAATCTACATTTCACAATTTTAATTTAACAAATAACATTAATCTTAAATAAAAAATGTATAGTAACAGTTTACTATCTAATTGGTCAATTTTTAAATTATTCTTTAATTAAAAAAATTCCTGTGATAACGATTAATAACAAAAAGTGTATAATAATATATTGGAATTGATATACCTATTTTTACAAATTGAATAATCAAAAAGTTGTACAAGACAATATACAATGTAAATATATATATATATATATATTTATATTCAGTCAATACTATTAACATTTAATTAAACAAATTGTTTTAAACCAATATGGTTTTTAAGCTTATCTAATGACAAACTTGATTCTTGATCATTTTTCTTTTGATTCATTGAATTGTCAGGCTTGAATAAATAAACTGCATTTGGTAGCAATGACAATCTCATTGGCTTAACTTCGTAATCCTCATTATCAATTGATAGCCATTTATTTTCCTAAAAAACAAATACATATGTAATTAAGATATAAGCTATATTCAATATTGTACACATTTTTAGATTAAATATTGGTAATACTTCATCAATATGAGGTGTTACTGTAACATCTTTTGCTTCTATAATAAAATTTTGAATTTTACTATTTTCATCTCTAAATTTTGAATAACCTTCTTTCACAAATTCAGAGTAAGAAATATTTTCTGGACAAACATTAATTTGTAAAACTGGTGTCTGTTTGACATCTAAATTAATATTAACATTAAAAGTTTTGATTGGAACTTTTGAATAATTACTGCATTCAGGATTGATTACTTTTGAATAATCTGTACCACCTGTACAAAATTAACATTTTTTATGACTGTAAATAATTATTTTGTTATAATAATTAATAATTAGTATTTAGTACTCACCAGAATTCCTTTTAAATGAAAAAGCCCAACTTATCCAGGAAAATAAACCTGATGAATTATTGATAGCAGAATTTACTTTTTTGTAGCAATTACTACAACCAGAGCATGGCGGACTGTATTCTAAATCTGCTTCCAAAGTGTAGTGGATCAATTTGTTACCAAACACAAAAGCAGCCAAATCTCTTAGTTTTCCAAAGTACCAGTATTGATCACGTGTTACTTTAGCCTCTCTCAATGCACCCCATTCAATACTATTCAAAGCATAGACACATTTTTCAGGATTTTGACTCTATTAAAAAGTATTAAAATTAAGATTAATTTATATTTAAATAAATTGAATTCAATCAAAATTAATGAACAACAATAACCTCTAAATTTTCAATTTTTACAACTGGATGAGCAGAATTAACCTCATTTATAATAGCCATTGTTGCGTTGGTAAGAAAATGTACATGGTTATCGTTCTGGGGTTGTAACAATTGTCGAGCAACATTATTTGTACGCCCAAGAGGTAAAATCCCAATAGGTAAATGTTGAGTAAGAGATATATCACCCTTTAAACGCCTTAACAATCCAGTTACTACCTACAACACAATTATACAATTATTACTTAAATTTATTAGTAATAACTTTTGTACTTTTCATTTTTTTTCATAAATAATAGATTGTTAGTTAAAGTTTTAAAAATAACCTAAGGAATAAATAAATAATTATTCATTAAAATATACAGGGTGTATCATGAATATATGGCAATTTTAAATTTAAATTACATTTAAATGTGCCAGATCATTGTGATACACCCTGTATATTATAATTTGAATTTTGGTTTAAAAATCTAAATAAACATACCATTTTTCATTTTTTTTTTTATTAGGTATAACTTAATATTTTATACAGGCTAAAACATGTTGTTGGAAGATCTTTAACTTAGAGGAAACTTATATGTTTTTAAAATGGGTAAAATAATGTAGGTAAACACTAGACAGATAATATAGTTAGGATAAGGAAGAAGTGTTTCCCAACTTATTTTGTTTAATTTTTTTACTATAATCAAATTATGGTGGGGGCTGGTGGGGCATCAAATTTTTTGTTTTTTTTTTTTTTGGTTATACTTAAGTATATCATATAAAATGTATATAATTAAACCCTGCCTTTTTTTAAACATTTCACTTAAACCTTTTTAAAATTAAATATAATATAACTGTATAAGTAATAATAATTTTAAAAATACCTCTGATAAGGTACCATCACCTCCAGCTACAATAAGAGCATCTGTTTCATCAATTAAATTTTCTACCAAACTTCTAGCACCGCCCTCTCGTTCTGTTGTAAGGACTGTAACTGAGTAACCAGCCAAGTATAATAGAGGAGCACAATATTTTTCAAAATCTGATTTAGAGTTTCTGAGTACAACATAAAACCAAAATGAGAATAATAATTATGTTAAGACCAAAACATTTTTTAAAATATGATATACCTTTTGTTAGCTGCTGGATTTAATATAACTGTTACTTTTTTAGGTTTTTTATCTACTGGCAATGGCATATTTCCATAAGCCGAAACAATTTTACAGCATTGAGACATAAACATGTGAGTCCTAAAAATAAAAATGAATTAAATTTTTAACACATATCAAAAAATACAAAACACTAGAAAATAACAATATTTTGTTATTGAAATAAAGATCAAATTATAATGGATAACATTAATTAATGTTTTACGCCATTACTGTTCTAAACCATCTAAAACTAACCATTAGAGTATTAGGTAGCTAGTTTTTAGCAAGGGGTACATCATTGAAATTAGAATTATGTAGGTACCAACTCTATAATTGAGTACAACATGAGTTAAGAACAAATTTGGTTTTTTATCATCTCACTAATAATTTCTAGGTAAATAGATAGTTATTACTTAATCGAAAAAGATCTTTTCAGAAATCGATAGGTACTCACTCATATTTTTCGTTGGCGAAATTGGCACCGTACGATAGGACAGCAGTGAAGAACACAGATTTCTTCCAGTTATTCCTAATAGTCTTGAAAACTCCAAATACTTTAGCCATGTTGAGCGTGAAGCCGGGAGTTACCGCGATAAATTAACAATATTAATTATTACCAAAATTATTTTTACTCAAAAATTAAGTGATAGTGTGTTATCAGCGTCAAATTTAAAAGTGATAAACTGAATTTTAACTGATAAACAATCACGAACAATCCTGCAGAACTGCAGAACACGATGTCTTCTAACTTCTAAGATCGTGATGTAGAGATTAAAGAATACATCGTGCTGCCGAATCTTCAGTAGCGGAACTAGAATTTCGATTGCCCGTAGCAAAATAATCCAGTGGGCCCATGGTCTTACAAATTTGTAATAATAGAGCATGCACTTATTCACACAATTTATATAATATCTAGATCCACCCCTGCTACCTATAATAGATAATAAATAATTAATAAAAACATTTATTATACAATTATGAATATTATGATCATTTTTTATTACACATAATATGTATCTAATTAAAAAATAATATTATTTATATTACCTATACCAAACTAATAGGTAATGTAATGAACTAATAACTAATAACAAAATATTTAATTTTTATTTAAATGATAACGAATCAAAAAACCAAACCAATAAACTTCAATACGGTTTACTAGACTTGAAGCTGCACACTTATACAGCTCTAAGCCTCTAAATATAGATGAGTGTGTTTTTTTGTTATTTCTGTTCCAGAATAATTATCATATTTTAATATTTATATATTATATTATATCTATAGTCTATACTATTCCAACCCTGCATCACAGAACTTATTAAATTTTAATGATAAGAATTATTTTTTATTTTATTGATATATGTATATATTATAATATAATTATTTTAAAACAAATAATTTTGATTGCATCACGGTGATAAGAAAGAAATAATACGTAAAATTAAAAATATATATAGGTACCTATATAAATTTAATAAGATTTTAATATTATACTTTTAGCTCTAATTTAGCTAATTTTGAGTTTACAATACAAGTTGATACACCAAAATCACTTGAAAAAAATCAATCAATCCAAAAATGATATTTAAAACAGGGATTGCCATTTAAAAAAATAAATTTTTGTCGCGCATGCAATACTTGAGTTAAAAAAAAATTGACTATAGGAATTTATGATCTATAAATTTAGTTTAATGTCTCGCAAACAGAAATGAAAAATATTAAAAGGGTAAGAGTGATAAAGTGTACCCTATTTCTTGGGGCACAAGGTATATTCAAATTTTTAAAAATTGTTCTTTTTTTCCTTTGTTCTTTATTTCTGTGTTCTTTTTTCCTTGGTCTTTTTTACCGGTCACCCGATCACCCCATAGAACACGCAGTCATATAACAATACTGGTTACTGTAAAACCGTAGGTACTATACTGCTGTCCTATTATAACATCACACTATAGAACAATATCTATTAACCTTTGACTATTTCTATTATTCCAATCTCAATTCTGTGGTCAAATGCCTATTATATATATATATAATTTATAAAACAATAAATAAATTAAAAAGCCATACATCGTGACAATAGTAAATACTAAATATATTTATCCAATTATGTATCTATCATTAATTATTATGTATTTCAACTTTCAAGTTCCCCAAGAAATACTTTAAAAAGTAAAATTTAAAAATTCAATACCTACCTAAAATGTTAGAATATATCAACGTTTTTCAAGCTTCAAATCTAATTTATACTGTTTTCTCCATTTCTCTATTTTTCCTTATTTGAGAATCTGTGTGGATCAATAAGTGTAGGTACCTATTGATTTTACAAATTACAACGATGCATGTTTTATTTCTATCTCATCACTAGGGCTCGGATTTTAAAGCGTAATAAAATAATCAACTAAAAAAGAACATGGTTGTTTTAAAAAAACACGACCAAAAGTTAACATTAACTAGTTATAAAAATGAATAAAAAAATTTGAAATGTGTATATTGTATAATATTATACTATTTATTTTTAGACTTATTATTATTATTTTAATTTGTCCGTGTGCTTACATTTTATTTAAAAGAATTTTAAAAAAATGTATAATAAAACATATTATCTAATGATTTGTTAAAAATGTACTCATTTGACATTTCTAAATAGCCTGAATAGGGCTCGGGTTTTAAAACATATATATTTATTTTTTTAAAGCACGACCAAAAATTAACATAAACTAGCTGTAAAAATAAATAAAAAATTGTTGAAATATTAGTTTAAATTTAAAAAAGAATTAACTACTATGTATTTTCCTAGATTTTCAGTACCTAGTGAAACAGACAATTGTCGAACAGAATATTTTTATACGTAGAAAATTAATTCTCTACATCCACTGAAGTGATCGGTATTCGGTGCATACTTCTTAGTTCATACAAGAGGTTTCAAATTACAAAAATAAATTTTAAATTTTAAATTTTAAACTTTGAGTTTGAAGTGAACGATATCGACGTTGTAGGCATACTGACAAGTGACAACTGACCGTATACCGTAAGACAGGTAGGTACTGCAGGGCGCAGGCATTTGATAATTAATAAACAAGCCGATAACGAAAACAATAATAGCCAATAGGTAATCGAATATAGGCATTCTGGGTTTTTACATCGATTATTAATTATATTTTTTATAACAATACCATAATATACATATAAAAAAATTCACAACTGGAATAATTGAAAAAAAGGATTTCATAAAAAAAAGCAAAAATAAATTGGTTTATTTGGAATTAGAATGACGTGAAACGATAGGTACCGGTGACTGTTTTTAATAAGAGAATACCAAAACAATTCGCGCGTTTTTAAACATTTTTGAATTACGTAGGTATTTTATTATATCACCACAATATACGAGTATTGAGTAATACGACATTTATATTTATTTATTTATTTTTATTGTTAGGAATGTAATGACCAAGAAATATTACATTAACTATTTTATATACCTATATTAAGAAATGATACTTAATATCAAACATAATTTAATTATAGTTGTAACAACTAAAATACATAAAGCATAGCATTACTGCTATACAAAATGTTGATTCTGACAAACAGTTGCTAACATAATATAAGTTTATATTATTCATTCATCATTGAATATTATAAGCTCCAGTTGAAATATTTGGAACATGGTTCATAATTTCATAACAACACACCTGAGAACACGGTGCCGTGTTAATCGACAATAAATATTACAAATATTTACAATACTAAAAATCTGAGAGCCCCTGGTGGTCCCAACAATACATCATTTTGAACTTCATACATCAAGCTCACTTTTCGAGAGCCCGACTGAGTGTTTATATCATCACCTTTTATTTGATAATTTATATCTTTGATTTATCACTTCTATCAATAATAAATCAAATTATAAAATTATCATTAAGATTCATGATCATAATATTATTGAAAAAGAAACACCAACACGATATAGTGAGACAAAAAATTTGTTTGATAATGACCTGTATTTAATTTCATAAACTATTTAATGTATACAAATGAACAGAAAAATTTATACTAAAGCAAATTTCCCAACAATGTAATTAGTAATTACTAATTACATATATAATATGGTGTATATCTTGAATGAACACATACATTAATTAAAACGTCTAAGTATCACTGTTCTAAGACCATGTGCTTGTGTGCATAAAAAAACGACAAAATAATTATAATAATTACTAAGTTTACAAAAAATAATTAAATGTTATATAAATAACTATTATGTTTCACTTGCTTAACAATATTAAATTCAATAACAATATTATTTTAATAATAATAAAATACAATGTGTCAATATTCACAATTGGTGTTTACCAAAAGGCACAATGATAAAAATGTTTATTTAAAAAAATAAATAAACAATTATATTATTCATTAATTAATGATACTGTTTGAGTAACAAAATAATCATAATAATACGTATTTAAAAGTAGCAATTGTAATAATATATAATAATATGTAATGATAAGATACAAAAAAAAAAAAATTAGTATAACAACTTAATAGTTAGATAGCTAGTACCTACGAGTAGTCAATTTGGTAGGTACTGAAATATATTTTATGTCTTTTATTAACAGTACATTTTTTATGCCTTTAAATGAAACAACAATAAGTAACTTTAATGTTAATAATACTGTTAGTCGTTTACTCGCAAAATAGAAACATACAATTATTTGCATTTATTCAACTAACGACAAATATTACATAATGTTTATGGTTTTGATTATTTGGGCCGATAATTTTGGTAAAACATATTAACTCCGTATGATATATCGACAAACAAATTTACAAAAACATAATAATAATAACTATGTAAACTTAGTTAATCTAAAATTATTAATTAACATAAAAGACAGTCTTTTGGCAATGTAATGTGTTAGTAAAAATAAATAGCATTTACCTTGAATAAAAAATAATAACTTAAAATAATGTACTCAACTAATTCAAAAATATATAAGAAGTTAAATTGTAACGACATGAAACAACAGTGACTATGAGCAGCACACATTTCTTTTAGTAAAACATTTATATACATATAATACATATAATGTAGTATATTAATAATATATATTTATATATATATACATGAAATAATAATAATAATAATAATAATAAAAAAAAAACAAAAAAATATAAACAAACTGTTACTTTCAGTCAGGGTGTTTATCGATGTTTTGGAAAAACCAGTGTGTGAAGTGTTTAAGTTGTTGTGCAGCACTATTAGATTCATCTTGTAATCGACGATTTTCTTCTCTCAAATGTTTTACCTCGTTTTGCAATTCCATTCGCATTTCCATTTCACTTCGTAACATCATTTCTAAATCATCTGGACTCATGTTTGTTCTAATAAATAGATAGTTTGGTTAAACAAACTGCTGAGTAAAATATTGATTAATAGAAAATAGAAAAATATTTACTTGTTCGTACTAGAAGAATTTAATATGGTAACACTACCATTCATGTTACTCCAATTTTGATCTTTGTTTTCATTGATAGAAGTAGCCTCTGGTTCTTTGATTTGAGCACCAGCTGATACTTTACGTAATGCTTCAGTAGCTGTATCAACAAGAATTTTCCAATTCATTCGGTCAATCGGAGTATCTGGTAGTGGTAAATCAGCAACACTATAAAAATAAATAACTTTATCAATACAGAAAATATATTTTATTTATTTAAAGTACAAGAATATAATATACTAGAAAACAATAATATCTCTAATACTTTAATTATATTGTTAATTATTATCAGTATTTTTAATACCTTTCAACTTGATTCAGTGGTTTCATTTCACTCAGAGCTGGACTCGGTGCACTAGATATCACAGTGGCAGGACGAGCTTTGGTGAGAATAACTTGACCCTGCTCTACATTTGACACATTTTCTCTGGATGGATTCTTATTTGTTGTGGTTTTAGTATCCTGTTTACGAACACAGTCATTTTTAATTTATAATGTTACTATGCTAGCTGTATAGATTAAATAACCAAAACTTACAATGATAGATGAATCTAAATTATAGTCAGGATCTATTAATTTCATCAGATCTTCTTGTAATGTACTCATGTTGCCACTGAGTCTACTACTTGCATTTGAATTGCGACCAGAGATACCAGGTCTAAGTCTTGGTTCACCTCGATCCAATCCTGATCGAGGGCTTTGGTTCCGACTGCCATTATTCTTCAAACTTTTACGATGACTATGAGGTGAGCCAGTACTACTACTTCCAATTGTAGAAACATCATCTTTTTTTTATAGAGGAAAAATCAATTGTAAATTTATTATTTAGTATTTTAATTTTAATGTTATGACAATAAATTACCTTCACTGGCTACAAGGATTCTTTCATTTAATGTTTCTGGTATGTTACCATTGCTCAAATTCTTTTTAAAGTGATTAGTGTCAATCAAACCGTTTGGATTTTCTAATTCAGGACCACTTGTTGCCTGTAAAATAACAAGATTAAATATTATATTATATAAAATACAAATTATTTATATGTATTTGTATAACTAACCTTAACTAATCGTTTTGTTGATCTTCGTGGTTGTTCTAAGCGTTCGTCAAATTGTTTATGGAGATCATTATTAAGGTCAGAAGACTTGTTCACAAAATCATACTGTTGAGCAGCAACACTTTTACTACTCCGTGGATCCGAATACACAGAAAATGAATTATTCATAGTAGATAACGGTAATGAATTGCTTGCATGCACTTTAGAGTGGGTTTTGGTTGATGTTGGTGTTAACCTAGTGGGGACAGGAGGAGGATCTTCTAATGGAACTTCTAATAGATCGTACCAACGATCATCAGATGAATGCCCACTTGATGAACTCGTCAATGTGCCCTATAACAAAATTATAAAGTAACCAATATAAATAACCTACAAAAACAAACATTATATTTATATAGCAGATAATATAGTCCTTAATTTTACAGTGCAATTGAGTCCAAATACTAAGTTTATTCTAATAATGTATTTGTTTGTTTTTCATAACAGATGGTATAATTATAAACTCAGAATTTATAATTATCTAATCAATAAAATAAGAAAGAAAAATAGGATTCAACTAGTACTTCATTTGAGATTCAATATTGTACAGGTTATTCAGGAATTCAACCAAATGGATCATGGGGCCTATTGTATAACTACTATTTATATAACTTGCCTCAGGATTTTGAGGAAAACGAGAATCCATAGGTGTCGTATAGGATTTATTACTGCCCATGGTACCATAACCTGAACTATTGCTAGATCTTGGCGGTGACAGGCTACGTTCATACCTAAAACAATATTAAGAACTGTAAGTTAATAAAATCCAAGAGACCATATTTACAATAGTTACTACATACATTTTTCTATGATTGCCAGTAACTGGTTGTTGCAGTGCTGTTTGTTTTCTAGGACTAGTTACAGCTGACATACCTGCAACATTTTCATACTCACTCTCATATCCTTTTGGAGAACTATTGTTGTCAGTGCGATAGGAACAATTTTGAATATGGCAACCTCTGAAATATAATGAACTGAATAATTAAACAATTCTACATAATACGACGTGTTACATACTTTCTGGGTGAACCATCCGGGAAAGGTGGAATTACGGTGACTGTGACAAGAACACTAGTCTTCAATAAATCCACCATTTGATCATGTGTGAGTGTAGCAACAGCTACCTTACATATCTATGATTGGACATAAATTATTAAAATGAAATAAAAAACTGTATTAATGATATAAGTCGCATCATCATACCTCTATGAGTCTGGAGTTTTGCCTAAGACCAGCTTCCCAAGCAAGGCCAGATTTTTCTACTTGTGTAACTAGACCATCAGGTTGGACGTGAAACCCTAACTGGCCTAAAGAATTACGGTGTAATGATAGTTCCTGGGCAACAGACCCTTGAGTTACTGCTCGTAATCTAACTACAACTTCCATTAATTCATCTCTATCACCGTCACTGCATCCTTCATGCATATGTAAGGTAACACATTCTCCCTCGTGGTAATATATTCTCAAACTATAAGCAAATATAAATATTGTGTTATATTTAAAAAATATTAATTATTCTAGTTTCAACTTAAAAATTATTTACACACCTATTAGTTTGAGTTGTCCAGCCCAATATAGACTTGCAAGGTATAACTAATAATATGTCATGGTTATTTTCTTCTACGAGGACCATGGAGTCTGATGATATAGCCAGAAGACAGTGCCCACCAATAACTCCATTGCCTTCTTCTAACACTACTTGCCAACAAATAGCACCTCTCTGAGAAGCGTCGGGCTGAAATCTTGGTCGCCACCTTTCTTTTTTCTTACTGCTAAATGACAGCATTGCTGTAAGCAAAAATATATTAATTAAATTAAAACTCTTTGTATTATCTAAGGTTAAATTAAGAATCTTACAAAACTTCTGCACTGGTTCAATTGTAGTATTTGATGAATGATTTAATGTTAAGTCTTTTAAATACGCTTGCCTTGTACGAGTTGCCATTGTAGCAAATTTTTCGGATCGATGAGCAGCATTCTCAGCATTAATAACTGCAAGTTCATTAGTGTTATACAAATATCTTAAAACAAAATTAGGTTTTAATGTTATATTTATACATACTTTTAGCTAATAAGAAGTCGCTAAATTCTTTGGATTTTTTGAACACAGCTTCTGAGGGAATAGGAGGACCAAACATTTCAACCTCTTTAGATCTTGTTACAGCAACACTAAAATTATGATTAACAAATATTAAAAATAAAAAACTTACTTAAAAATATTAAATACTCATTTAAAAGTCAATAGTTATTACCTATACTGAGTGTTTTCTGTACATGGATTTATGACTCTGACCACAATAAATACATGTTGAAATTGAGAACGAATATTTTTTGGAGAAAATGGTTGAGCTCCAGGTTCTTGAAATACAATTGTAACAATATCATTTCCTATATGTCGCTTTCGAAGAAGCTATATAATGTTAAAAAAATAAATTATAATATTTGTTTTAAAACGAAAATATAAATTAATATACCTGTTGCCTGTTGTTTGGAGTAAATGGCAACATGGTAGACACGTGGAACATGATTTCAGAATTTTGAAATTGACTGTAGAATGAATAAAGTCCAGTGGAATCAGCTACGATATAAAAAATTTACAATGTCAACAAATGATCTCAATATAAATTATATTTTTCAGTAAAGGCTTACTCTTGTTATCTAATCCTGCTCTGTATTTGTTAAAACCCTTTAAGCGTACTCGTTGAGCAATACTATCCATGAACTGATAAAATGCTAAGCCTGCTTCTTCATTGTTATACATGTGTTCTTCAGTAAATTGTCCAGCACGACAATACATTACTCCAACTTTGTAAGTATGAGAAATACCTTGTTCATCTAGACCTAGCAATAGTTCTTCGACTCTGTTACTCGACACACCCAACCTTAAACTACAAATGCATGTAAGATATTTAGTTTTAGATCATAGTACATTTAAGAACTTAAATAATAAATTATTTTTACCATTGAAGAGGAATTTCTGGAACAATATATTCTAAGACATCTTTTGTATTGATGTGTTTAGAACTACTAGACAGTTTGATATTGGGAATAGCATCTTCGAGAATAGATCCACGAAGAGTTTGCAACTAAAAATAAAAAGACAATTAATGATTGAAAAAAATAATAATACAAAAACATAATATAATATATTTATTTATATAGATTATTAAAATGTATTTACTTCGCTTGTTCGGATGATAATCCGATATCTAAACATAACCAATGGATTTGAACTACAACCATTAGATGTTAAATCAGTTTCAACTCTTTCTCTTTTTAAACTTATAGCAACAGGTCCCAACGTCTCATCCATTCCAAACCAATTCTGGTGCTCTAAAAAACAGATATTAAAAAAATTAATATTTTGTCTATGGTATATTTAAGTTATAACTTAGTTGTAATGCACATAAACTTAAATCGCTATTAAAACTATTGGTACAGTATTCATTAATGCATTTAAGCAAAGTGATAATTATTTAATTTATTCTGTAAAATTAGCAGCATTTAACTATGGTCTTAAGAATTTTTTAATAGATAAGTAATTATTGCAGACTTTGTTATAAATATTCGTATAATAATAAATTATATGTTATAACCATTGTCAGTTTTTGCAAGGTATTTAAAAATAAGAACTTTAGAAGTTAAAATCTAGAGTATAACACTATGAAAATATACCTCATTTTGTCAGGCTGTGATGAAAAAGTTCTCTCATTTTTTCAATTTCATCAGAAAATCAAATTTAAAATTAAAAAATTTACAGACACTATTTCTAAGTATAAACAATAATTTAATAGCTATGTAAAATATAAATTTTCATTCAATGAATTTATGAACATTGTAATTAAATTAGGCTATCATAAATTATAAAGATGACTTGAAAACCGACTTAAAAGAATTTTTAAAAAATTCTATCTACAAATAGAATCATTTTAGTCTTTTTACCCTTTAAAAATAAAACGTATATTGTTAGAATTCTTTCATCGGTCTTCCTAACACTTCTTAAACACAAACATTTTACTGGTGTATAGTAAAATGGAACTTTTTCATTCTTTACATTTTTAAAATCAAAATAATTCGAAACATTTTGTATTAAATTGCTAATATTGCTTCTTTGGCCTAAAAACTAGAACTATTTCGTTCTCAGTATCTCAGTCGATAAACCATTTTCATTCAGCCAATCCAAAACAAAATATTCCGCTATTAAATTATACGTGTACTATATACTTCAATTTAATAAATATATTTATAAAACATTTAAAGATTAGCCGGGTTAAGACTTTTGATCCCAAGCCAAAGATGTGTCGGAGCGATACGGAGTATATTAAGTATTTATTTTTAAAATTTGTCGCGACAATTAAAAACCCATGTATGAGAATTTAGTACAAAACCATTGTTTATATTTATTTACATATTGTATAATTAATGTGATTAAGTTATAAAAGTTGTGAGGCGGTGCACTTACACCCCTTTAACTCGCATTTAGAAAAAAAAGACAGGTAGTGAAAAAAATTTAATTTGCATAATTACAAACGATTTATATATCTTTTAAATAATGGGTAATTACTAATTGTAAACCCCTAGGTTTTTCTAAAATTTCAATGGTTTTTCTATAGCTGCACTTTGTTACCATCCAAAAAAACTATTTATTATTTATACTGTCATAAAGTTAGAAAAAATATTTCTACGTATTTTAAACATTATTTAAAAATTAGTGTATATACTATGCACCCCCATCCCACCAACAAATATCCTAACGGTGCCTATATGAGATATAGTACACTGTACACTAATTACTTACCAGTTATATCGGCCTAGGCACCCTTTTTGGACTCTCGGGCCACATCCAAAAATTAAAAAGAGTTTGCGGGCCGAAAAATATTATATTCTCTAACTAATTACTATGAAAAAAATGCTGTTTAAAATTTTAAAATATAAAAATAAAAAAACTTCGCCGTTTTAGAATTTAAAGCGGGCCGCCGGTAGCCGACCACCAAGTTATATCAAGTTGGATATTAATTATTATTAGGTTAAGTTCCAACTAAATAAGTACAAGAGTACCTATCGTTGAGTTTATAATGTAATACATAATATTATATTACCTTGACCGAAAAAGAACGATCGATAGTACAAATCTCCCTCGTCGGTGGTCTCGATCAATTTCGAATAGGTTATAGGGCAGATACTGTCAGTCCAGTGTGTTTCTCCGGATTGAAATTCAAGGACTGATATACCGTAGGCCATACGCGGCCTATGGTATAGTTGTCCGTTGTTCAGTGTGGATATCTGTCCAGCTTGGGTCCTTTGCGTCAAGCTCACTTCCCGTTCTACTTCACCGCCAAGTTCGTTTCGAAAGAACGGACAGCTATTGCCAAACACCAAATCATAATATTTAAAGGAAAGAAGATAATATTAAAGGCTATTATTTAAATGATATTTTGAGAAGGATTAAAATTTTAAATCCAATTTTTAAATATTAATCCAAACTATATTAAAAATATACGTGGCATGTCAATACCACATTGTTAGTTGTTGCATAATAACGATAGTAAAATAAATAATAAATATAATAATATAATACATAAAAAATCAATTTCGAGCGAAAATACGCCAAGCTATGTACAGTTATAAGTTAAGAAATCAAATTTACACACGGTCTTCCATAGACAATATTTGCTGCGACATAATGTTTCATTTTTTAAAAAAAATGTATTTTTTATTGTTATAAAAACCGTTATTTTTATGTTATTCAAACTCGAATAACTTTGTTTTAAGTCATCATATAAAAAAAATAAAATAAAATAAAAACGTTAAGTAAATATTGTCCTTTGTATAAATTTGGTTTTTCAACTATAGCCCTAACGATTGTTTTTTCCGGGAAACCTATTTAGTATACATATCTTGTTATATACCAACAACAACGTCAACGATGATACATTCCATTGTATATGATACGTGTTTCAATCGATTTCGCATACCTGTCTAACAGATTATTGTGTTTGCCGTCTCCGAGGTCTTCGTCACCACTCTCTGGCGTGGACGACCTAGCGGCCAGCATGGAAGCGGCCGAAGCGCCCGTGGCCGTGTTTCTCCGCCTGGACAACATGTTCTGGAGCTTCGATGCCAAGCCCACCGTGGCCGTCAGTGATTGGACGTCGTAATGGGCGAAGCCACGTCGTTTCTGTCGCTCGTCGCCGGTGAAGTCTGCGCATCCAACGCCCGCCGCCTGTGTGCTGGAAACTGGAGCGCCCGGCAGACCACCGGCAGTTGCGTCGTCCGTGGTCCTAGAGAACTTGTTGTTGGCTCCCCAAAACCTGTGGAACTTGAGCCTAAGCTTAGGGCTGCTCGAGTTGGGACCCTGGGGCGACGTATTCGTCTTGTCTGTGGCACACGCACCGGAGCTGCCGTTGCTCATCGTCACGGCTGACGCAATCCTATCGTCGGGCGGCGTGTCGACCGGCATCTCTCGGTACCCAAATTCTCGGTTGTTACCTGTATATGCGGAAATAACAAAACGGCGTGAGTGACGGTACGTTTTAATAACGTTGATAAAAAGAATACGTTCTCGGTGACGTTCGACAACTGCAGATGATAAATAAAATATAAACAACATGTTATGTGTACGCACTGCGACTGTACGTGGATATGAGCATGCCTGGATGGGGGTTGAATATTACGGGGGCAAGCGATTTCGCGTTTAAAATAAATTTCAAAAAACAAAATAAAAAACGTACAAATTATCACAAAAATATTATTATTATAACAAAATTATATTTGATGGTAATAATTAAACGACCAAAGGAATAAAAATGAATAAACAGTATAGATTATAGTATTGAAGTATTATAGGGATTTTCTGTCAGTTAAACATGAGCGTAACGTAAGGAAATTTAAACTTATTTTATTTCCAGTACACCCATTGCTGTATACTGAACTACTGAAGTAATAAGAATTCTACAAAAAATATACAGATTTCAATTTTTCGTCAAGTATTCTTGTAATTGAACTTTTCACATTTCCCCAAATTCTAAAAAAAAATAATAAGTTAATCTCCAGTAAACTTGACTACAAATTCAAATTCGTTTTATGTTTTCAAAATTCTTATCGCTTCACTAGATCGATTATCGGTACATATAAATTAAATTTTTTATATTTAATACAACAATAAACATTGATTCACAAAATATGTTTTTAGTGGTTTCGTGTCATACCTATACAACAGCCGTGTGTAATTAGAATATGAGATATTATAGAAAACTAGTAATGCGCGGACAAACATCATAATTCATAAGTATATAATCAATGATATTATTTATAATAAATTTATCATAATTCCACACTACATTGAAAAGAACTTTATCTGTGTCATAACGATTTTATTTTTTATATCAATAAAAATACTCAATAATTTTTAATTAACAAATGAAAAAAAACAGAAAAAATAAATCTAAATGAATGAACAAATTTGATTGTCTTCAAGCAATAAAATATAAATAAAAACTTTACAATAATATATACAAATTTATTTTACACGCACGATAAAAATTTGATAAAGCTACTGTGGAATAGCACTCAGTAATATTTTTTACTCACGGATAAAAAGAAAAAAAGTTAAATTAAAAATAGTTCTTTTTATCCATGGTAACGCTCAAAATCGTTTACAATGATAAATTACGGATGGTGGTGCGGCGTCCTATTATGTTTCGAAATTAGTGAGAATGGGGAGTTGTGAACAATGAATTAGTTCAACTATGCGTATATAGCACACTTGTACGCGGTATTACCCCATGTAATTATGTATATAGGTACTAATATATTAAACTATTAATTGATATTGGGTGTTTTTGATCAACACGCGGTGGAAGTTACATTACACTATAGTGTCGTAACGCTTAAAATATAATTATTGTTACTGCAACAGCGGTAATTGTAATTCGCTTTTACGACTATTGACTAAGTAGTAAGTACTTATATGTACCTTTGTTTAACAATTTATAAACGCAATTTCTATGATGTAACTAGAATGATTTATGTTATTAATTTTGTACAAATGCAAAAAAAGGTAATTATTATTATTATTTTTAATGAGATTAGTCGAGAAATTTGAATTGCAAGTAGCCAATTAATGTAATATTATATGCTTGTTTGGTGTTCCGGGGCACAATGGATATTAATCCGAGCAAGGGGGGAGCGGTTGGATGGGGTTAGCCGTCGATTGAAATAGCTGGTAAGATAGGACGCGTATTAAACAACTCACTGTTTCCGTCGATCATGTCCAACACGGTGGGTCGGTAGTCTTGGAGCAGTGCGAAAAAGTTCTCGCCGGCGGAAGCCCTGCCGGCCGAATTCCTGTCCGAGGATATGACGTCGATGGAACCGTGACTACCGTATTCCCGTTTCAACAGCGGGCTGACCATCGGTCTGTCCGTGGCCGCAGACCGGGAATCGACGTACGCCGTGCTGCCACCAAAGTGGTGGCCGGCGCCGACACCGCGTTGTTGATGCTGCTGCTGCTGCTGTTGATGATGATGGTTGTGGGGGTGATGGTGGTGGTGGAGGTGGTGATGGTAGTCCGAATGGTGCGTGAGTTCCAGGCTGGAGTTGCTTCGGTACAACGGATCCTGGACGGGCCTCTGCTGCTGTCCGCGGGTCGACGACAGGCCGGCGTTGGTGCGGGCCCGCAACACGTTGCTGTTGTAATAGTCCATCGCTTGGGCCGCATGTTGACGCGCCGTGCTAGTGGAGGTAGTGCCGCCGTTACGCGCGCCTCCTTCTAGGCCTATCATCACAGTCCACTGAAAAACGAGAAGAAAACAATCATAAGTACAGTGTGATTGAGAATGACATTAGCAAAATGTATACAGCAATATTATAATTATTTATGCAACATAATATTAAAATATAACACTATTATACCTAGGTATACCAAATCTTAATAACAAAGAAATATGATTCTTTGTTTTTAGGTATTTCGTTTACAAAAATTAAACAAATTAAACGATTCGAGGTTTTTGCAGCTCACAAAACCCTCTATAAATATATTTATACCCTGTGATACTAGAAATGTATTGTATCTATTCACCAACATACGAATGCCGGGAAAAACTAAATTTTTACCTACTATTATTACGAGTATAACACAATAAAAAAAATTCATACCATTTACTGCGGTATGGACAAGTGCGAGTTAATTTGCAAGCGGGCGTTTATGATCGTTTGCAAGCCGGCGTTCGTAAGTATATATATTATTGTATACATTATATATTATATATGCAGACGGTTAGAAATGTATCGCACGTTTTTTGTTGTTTTTTTTTTGCCAGCGTTGCAGATAAGGACAGCCAACGACGAATCGCCACTGGTGCAGTGTCGTGTATGACTGCTAATTATTGTACACCACGTGAATCTCCGATTGAAATGTGTACACAATATTATATTATACTTGTATTATATTATGAATAATTCATCATAAATTCTCTCCCGCACGTTAGGTACAACTTCAATGGCGTTATTGAGAATACCGCCGATTTATGAATAATACATTTCGAAAATTCGGCGGAAGTTTGAATTTGAGAATAATAAAAGAAAAAACTAAATTAAAAAAGGTTGACGGAAAACGTGTCGCCTGCTATTGCAGAGGAAAACAACGTTGACACACAACCTGTTACGTAAACTATGTTGAGAAATCCATCGCGTATATTTTTTCCAAATTACAAATAAAATATGTAAAAATATGTTAAGGTTCTTATAATACTTCTATGTGTGTATAGATTAACATGAGATATATCTACTCGTTGGGCCTTAATTTAAATAACTATTAGCAAACACTCATAGATGGATTTATTAGATCATCGAGTATAATATTGAAATTTAGATACCGAAAGTAAAAAATTATACGAAAACAAACTTCGTGAGTATGGAAATTTGTAGTGATATTTAAAACTCAAAAACTTCATACACAAATACGCTTTTAGTTATGTGTTTATCATACAGGGGGTATCAGTAAGATCTGATTGTATTACATAGGAATTAAATTTGAATATTTCATACATTTATTTGTGAATTTGTAACATTGTGATACACCTTGTACTTACAATACAATTTACATATATAATATATAAACGGAAATGATTATAGGTTATATGGTTTATTTATTTTTGAAATGAATATTATATACTTATCAATTATTATTAAACAACAGCAAATGTGTAATACAAACAATATCTTGGGGCCACAAAAAAAAGTAAGATGTAAATTGAGTCGGTATAGGTTTAAGGTTTCAAATACAAATTCAGTAAATAGCAACGGCAGCGTAATACAAAAACTAAATAGCCGCGTAGGTTAGGTTAGTTATATATATTACTTATTAATAATAACTTATTATGATAAGTATATAGTTATTATACACTGCATAATATATAAATATATAATCCAATTTATCCATTATATATTATTATAATAAAACTTTGTTAATATAGTGGACATAATATACGGTTTTAAATTATAATCAACTAGGTATTTTAAATCCTTTGTACCTACTATAAGAGATTTTATAGTGTTTAATATAGGTATATACACAGTATACGGGCTAAAAGCTATTTTGGTTATAATGCACTATGCGGTAAGCACATACTATATAGTATATTATACATTATACACTGTACATTAATTTAATTAATTTTCTTATTTTTTATACTATCAATAGTAAAGTAGTAAGTACCTATAGAATATAGGTAGTAGTTTTGTAACGAATGCAATATTCAAATTTTAAGAGTACTTAAGGTGACCAGGTATTGCAAATTAAAAGTGTTTTATATTTAATACTATTGTAATTGAATGTACACATTTTTTTTTAATTAATTACTTTTAAGATGCCACACAAGTAGTGCCAATACTAGTTACTATCCCCTCCCCAAACGTATTCTATGAATGTCACTAGGCAGTATACACATTATTATTATTATTATCGTATTCTTGTGGTCATCTCGTGTTCTATATGAATAATATAATATGACACGCCATACATAATAAGAATATCCGGCTGGACCACTGTCGACGCCGCGTAGGTCGTAACGGAAGACATCATCTCAAAAAACATAAAAAATACGTCAGTGACAAAAAAAATTAAAATTAAATTCATCTCTTTACGCAGTACGCACAATTTAGATTTTGGTATTTCATCACTGTCCTCTAATTTGTATTCAATCATAATATATCCATCTTAAAATACAACATTTTCAGTACTTATGTTAATACAGAAAATAGGACAAATAAGAATGTAAAATAAATATCATAATTTTATAAATTGAAATCGTGTGAAGATGTCATTATGTAAATAATTGTAGACACATCAACAATATGCGTAATATTATATTATTCCATTTAAATAAAGCTAGGTACATGATAAAATAAATAATAATGTAATATACAAATATCATTATTAGATACCTACATTCTACAATATGTCTTTCTTCTCTAATAAAAATTAAAAAATCTTGCAAAATAAACTGCTACAATAATGTCAAGCAGGATTACCATCAATATCAATAATAATTGATCATTTATAAGCTTCCACAGAAATAATCTTAATAAAACTAAAGAAACTTTCCATAATTTAAAAATTAAGGAATAAAACATTTACACCCTGTCTATCACACAACAGGGACCAATTAGACAAAATGGACAGCTTATAAGCCAATGTATATTTTTACGTTCATCCTTAGGTATAAAACTGTGAATTTTAAGAAAAATAAATAATTTTTATCAAACTGTAAAAATAGTTTCCTCATCACAATTTTTAAATTTATTAGTTAGGTACTAAAAAATATTGTTATCATATTATTTTTTTAATTTTTTTTCATCAATTATAACTTTTTACATTATTTATAAATTATTTTTTTAAATTGTCTTTATAAATATTTTATATACATTTTTTTTTTTTGTACACAGTGTATTTAATCAATAATATGTATAGTTAAAAATATTTTACACTTGATAGATTTTTTTTTTTTTTTTTAATTATGACTATTTACCATACTTTATGTAGCGCATTTTAAACTGAATTTGTTTTGATCATAATGTATTTATAAGTTTTTATAATGCATAAAATTCTCATAATTAATAATATTAATAAATTAATAAATTTGTCAAATTGAAAAACATTAAGTATACCGTCACAATTATTGCAACGCGTATACCCTAAGTTAGATGCACGCGATGGAATGTCGTCATCGTCGTCATTGCGGTTGAGATATTTTTGAGGGTCGACAATACTTTGTGCGTGCATACAAAACGCACACCGACCGACCGACGAGACATCCTGCGGGGTAATAAAATTCGAAATTCCGAGACGAAAACGCGTACGACAAACTATAAAATACCTACCCAATGTACAACGTACGCATATAAAATAACACAAAGGACCGGCAGCAGCAAAGTAGTGAGATCGATTGAGAGAGGCGACGAAGAAGTCTCCTCCTCGTGTGCATCGCTGCAGCGTATCCTGTGGACCAATATACCATCTGTCGCGCAGTCCTCTATTTAATAGCATTATATTATTATATTATATTAAAAATTTAGGTATATTATACAGTATATACATAACAAATACCATTGAGGCGGGGGCGGCTACGCATTTTGACCTGCGGGCTGCATGATTGTTGGATGGCAAACCAATTTAATTGACCGGAATGCCACGAGGGGATGATACAGGCATTGGTCTATGTCCATTGGGACGTAGTCGTGACGATGTATATAGGGAACGAGGGAGATTTTCGATGCACAGGAAATCGTATACAAGACGTATAAAATATACTTTTATACCGATTAGAATGCAATGCAGGCGGCGACACGTATACCTAAAATAAATTCAGGGTGTAGCCTACAGTAGCTATATTCCGAGAAATGCTATCCTTTTCTGATACAGTTTGTTCGATTAAAGAAAATCGCGAGTCATCCATTTGTAGGTATACCAAATTTATATACCTACTATAATACTACACGGATAAACGATAAACAGCTAGTATACAGTATACTCCCCCAAAACATCGCATCTAAATTGTCTCCTTTGCTATTCTACGTATTATCTAAATACGGGGTTTTCAATAGTAACTTATTATAAAAAATATTATACCCTATAAAGAGGATGACACGCCTGAATGTGATGTCCCCAATTTACAAACATAAAAAATACCAAATTTGAACTCAGGAGAACCAATATTGTGTAGTAGGCTTAAATATTTAAGTGAATTAACTTATAATTTAAGCTTTAAAGGAAGAACTTTATCTATATTAAAAAGGATTATAACTCGTTGAAAAATTAAAATACCATAAAAAGCTATAGCGGTAGCAGTCACTCGGGCACTATGAGGCAGTCGTCATTGATATGGGACACCTAAATAATATGCGGAGGAGCAGCTATATTGTGTAGTATAATATAATGTGTACTGTAATACTAGCTGTACGTCTATGCACAACATTAAAATTTTATCCATGTCACGCCGAGGGCATTCCGGTCACGGAAATGCGGGACATTCTTAATTATTACCTTCCATATACAATGTTTTAGCTTATATTTTATTTATTTCATACCTACTCATAAATGAGTCTTTAATTTGAAAATATAAACAAAAACCATTTTATAATTAAAACAATATGATTATATGCATGGCTGAATATAATATAATATATTTAGTCATGATTATATGAACCACGTATAATTTCTCTATTTTCAAAGAAATAGGGCCTCCCTTACACATCCGGGAAAACCACCACTGGAAAGCCAACAATAAAATACTGATAATGTCCTTAGTTTTAATTTTGGTTATAGATTAATTCACACTAATATTAAAGCAATAAAAGCCAATAACATACAATTGAACTGAAATTTGATGTTTTATAAGTTTATAAGGAGACAACACAATTTAAGGGTATGCGTGCTCTAAAATTAAATTTGTTATTAATTATTAATTAATGACGATAAAATAAAATTTAAATATATTGATGCCCAACGGTCTTATTAAGATTCCTAGAGCGATATGGAACCCAATGCATGTATATTTATAAAAATATATTAAAATGCTAAGAACAGTATTTTTCAAATAATTTCAAAGGTTAATTATAACAATATAAACTGGTGCAGATTTTAAATTTCGGCTATACAGTATTGACAATTTTATAATATCAACAGTAATTGATACAAAACTGCCATTTCATTTATTGTATCATTGCACGATTACGTGAACTTATAAATATTTTTTATTTTGATGTTCTGACATGACTTAAGTTTTTATATAGTGTTCAATCGCTATAGGTACTATAATGCGCACACTATATTATGATGGCCATGCATATAATATTTAATATAATAATATTATATTATATATAATATTTTGTAAAACTTGATATTTATTTTTAAAAAGCAGCGCTTATAATATAATGTATATTATATATATATATGTAAATTAAAGTGTGGTTGGTTGAACAACTTTTGTCATCTTCAACTATACGTTTGTTTAGAAACGTGATTTCTCGTAGACATAATTGAGAGACGTCACATTCGACATGTATGATATATTATGTATACACGTCACACATATACATATTATAATATTGAATACGAAAAAATGAGAACGGCAAGATCTTCTATAATTGGAGCGGACCGAGACGATTGCCGGGCGTTGACTCGACCAGAGTATTATATTGTCACGAAAAATTTATTAATATTAACGATGAGTATGATACGCATCGATGTGAGTAAATTATAAGTCGTCTATGAAAAAAAAATTAAAAAAGTGTATAAGAACAATTAATATCGAAGAGCTGAACGAAAGCCGTCGGAGAGTAATAATAATATGATGGTATTGTCGTAGGGCTCCGTTTTCGTATGTAACTGTGCATAACACGTGAATCAATCTAGTTGTCCGTTCACATGTTAAATAAACAAAATGACAGCGAAACGAAAACGGTATCTCTACGCATTCATAACGATCAACAATCTAGCTGTGGCACATTATTATGCGAGCAAGGCGCGTTCATTCGTCCCATTCTCATCACGTCGATAACACACACGTACACAGGACAGCGACAACGGTACGGAATAGAAATAATATTATAGAATAGAATATACATTAAACATAATATTGTATACTCGTATCATCCATAGCAGACTTACGTAACTATTTTATCGTATAAGTACATGCACACGCTGTGGAGTATACCTTATGCGTTAACCCGGTTTCGAATTCAACGACTAATCGATCTAAAAAATTGTTATATTTCGTTTGTAAAAGTATAAACGCGTATCTTTAATAATATAGAGCGTTGTATAGCGACCAGGTATATTATGTAATGGTGCGACAGCGTATAGAAAAAATGTTTTAATTTGAATCGTATGTACGATTCACACAATAATAACATTATACTTGTATGCCCCGAAGGATTGAAATCCAAACATGGATTTCGAGCGGTTTTTAGTATAAAGTACAAGCAAGCGCGAAAGAGAATACGGCAATGTCACGAACATCATGATAATTTATGTTTGTATTTTATAACACTTATGTATTATAAATTATAATATACAAAAATATTCACACAGTGTACGTTGGTGGAAGAATAAAAAATGTAAACCTTTTATTGAATCGTCGTCATCGAGTCGATTTAGATGTTTAGTGTTTTTAGATCGTGACCGAGAGAAAATGGTACTACTTATGAGCTGCGTAGGCTACGCAGCGTAGCTGTAGCAATATGATCAAAATCGACCGGTTAATAACATTAAACAAATACAAACGATCAAACAATTTAAATATAACTAATGTAAGTATTGAACGGGCGTAAAATTTAATGTATTCTTTTTTTGTCTATAGAAGTCATACTTGTGTGCGTAAAATTAAACCGCGGAAAGTGGTTGTCGTTGCCAAGGACACGCTGATACTATCGTGTGTGTGTACGTATACCTAGTAGTAGCGGTAATAAATATGACAATACAAGTCCGCTAATTATAGTCCGGCTATAAATATAATTATTATACTATGTACCTTTTTGTTCTCTATTTCTAGTCGCATACACACAACACACATTATACAATGTGCAGTCAGTGGTCACGTGCTGCAGTATATTTTATATTCATCGACTAAACAGAAATAAATTCAACACGAATCGAACCAAGTACTATTAAGTATTAAGTAATAAGCCATAACGATTTACGACACTCGTAATAGGTATTGTTACATATTATGTATTATTATAGACGTATTCGTTTTCCTCTTAGCCCATGTTCCGTTTTCCTTAAAAAAATAAAAAGAATGAACTCAATTTTCCTTCAAGTATAGAAATAATATTAATAATCAATCAAGTCTGAACATTATATTGTATTTAGTACTTTTTTATTTATTATACAAACATTATAAACTTCAATTGATAAGCAAAATCAAGTATTACCACAGACTAGGTAGTATGAAAAAATATATTTACATACATATTTAAATAGTCTATGATTTTACTTTATGGTCAATATTTCATTAAATGTTTTGAGTTAACGGTTAACCCCTCCCTATAATACATTAAAAAATCAGTCGATCAGACTTTTTTAAATAATTGATTACATTTTTATTTGGTAAAAAATAGTAGTTATTTTAGATGATAATGGACTTTGCCTTTTTAATTGTTGTTATTAATAAAATTATCCCGAATACGTGCTACTGCAGTAACTAAATTAACTGTGCAATTTTTAAAAGAGGACGTTATAACCGCATGTGTTGTCTCTGTCTTACTAACGTACATCATTATTTGTGTTCAGGAGAACACATTTTGTGATGTTAGCTTTAATATTAAACTAAATTTACATATAATCAAATTTAAAGGTAAGAATATTATCTAGGAAATTTCATATGCTTTTATGGATATTATCATTTTAAAGTTAGAGTTATAGGCTTATAGCTATGTAAAATATTACAACTTTAAAATGATAATATCAATAAAAGCATAGTTAACTCTATAGCATAATATACCTTTAGATTTGATAATATGTAAATTTAGTCTAATATTAAAGCCAACATCAAAAAATGTGTTCTGCTGAACACACACTATAATGTACGTTAGTAAGTCAGAGACAACACATTCGGGTAACGTCCTCTTAAGGATTATTATCAAACAAGGATAGGGCGCAATGGATTCGCACACTGCTGGTTCGCAGAAACGAGGACTGTCTATAATAGTGGACATTGTTGACCGCAACACGTTTGTGTAACGTATAATAAATTATATTATAATAATATATTATGTACGCGCCACGCGGTAATATAAATATTGGGAAACTTTAATAACAATAATAAAACAACTTGTAATACACAGGTAATCTAACCCATATAATAAACATTACGATAGATTGTAGAGTATAATAATAATATCATTATAACGTAGCTACCATACCACCTAATGTGGTTACCATTTTGTAATACTCTACATAAAAAATACGTTTTTGTACATAACATAGGTAGTATAATATATATTATCTACAAATAAACTAAATGATATACCTATACGAGTTTCAATTGATCATAGTGTCCGAAGGTTACACTTATTACTAACATATTTACATATTTTTAACCATCGTCCATCATCATTCATCACACACAATGTTACGAATAGACGTATAGAATGGATATTGGCACAATGTTTTCTATCGATGATCTACACAACATAGACATAACGCACTCACGCAAAATCATTTTTGTTAAATTTTTGAGTAACCGTAGATAAAATTACTCATTATCAAAATTATAAAGAACAATGTTTTTGAGGTCATGACAAATTGATTTTTCTAAATATTGACTCAGAACAATTTAATACCTAATTAAATTTTTAAATTTTTTTTTTTTTTTAAGTGGAGGGATTCTGTCCTCCCATAATTTATTCAAGCACTCGTTAATATCAATGGTTTTAGAAATAATAGATTTATGTTCCACAAATAAAATACTATGTATTATAATACACTATATACAGGGTGTAAAATACATGACGGTTCTTATATTGAACAAGAATCATATTATTTTAAAACCTATTAACTTTTTTTAAATTATTAGATTTTGGAAAAATGAGTGTTGTTTGATAAAAGAATCACCTAATATAGTCCAACACATAGATTATGTTACCGTATAAATATATTCGTAGCCTCTAGCGTTATTTAAATTGAATAATTTTCACCATATAATTTGCAGAAGCCCCTAGGTATATATATATATAAAAAATAAAATAAAAACATTAATAAATATGGAATAATAATAAATTAATAACTAATGATGGTATAACATGTTTTTTTTAATCATAACATAAACTACATCATAATATACAAACTATTGCATAAAATCAACGAGTGAAAGAAGGACGCAATTATACCTATTTCATAGGCCGAGGGATAAATCTGTAGTAAAAACACTATAAGTTTGTATTAGCTAATTACATTTATTATGATTACTGTAATTACGTTTTTTTTTCTCGTAATATTCTAAAGGACATATTATTATTAAGCCATTGCTACAAAGTTACATGAACAATATATTATACATTTATAATTCAAATATTCTCACCATTCATTAGTTAAACTTTAAAACAATATGACTAAAATCCTATTAAATTTCGAGAAATACTTGAAGGTCTTAAAAAACAATAATAATTTAATATTATTATTATTTCACATCGGTGATATATTCATGTAGTATGCGTGTAGGTATAAAGGACAATTATTACTAAATAATAATGATTTAATGATAATTACTAAATAATTGTTATAAATTATATTAATAAACATTGAGTATTAGTGAAAATTTATAAATTATTTTCTATTGAATTTTATTATTATCATAAAAAAAAAATTGTACAGACAATTCTTTATTTTTAATCTAATTTTTGTTACGCTTGTTATAATCTTTTATTTATGACTAATTTAGCTATTAAAAAAATATTTAAACTATTAATACTACTGAGTAGGATAGTAACTATAACACCTAGGTAAGTAGTAAGTACCATACAAATTATTATATAGTCATCAAATATCTAAAATCTTTAAATGTTTACATAAAATATTAATTATTGATTAACAAAAAAACTACATAGGTATAACAAAATCAATAGTTTGACGTCTATAGATAAATGAAAATAATAATAATTGTTTATATTACATTGTTATAAAGCTGTAAAGAATATCAATAATTTCTCGATGTTTGATGAAGCGTGTATGAAACTGTTTTGAAATAACTGCGTTTTAAACTTCTACTGTGACACTGTACTTATAATGTGACGCCCAATGGATTGAAAAAAACTGCAGTAGGTACCTACGTTATTTTTATTTTTCATTCTCCCACGAAATATAATATTGTTGTTCAAATGCGTAAGCATATTCTCGCGGGCATAATATTTTATACGGTCTTACGAGATTTTTTAGCTGCAAAACGAGTGCACCTGTCCCGATAGTTTAAAATATTTATGTGTTGCCAATTTTGGCCGACCCTCAGTCGTGTAGTAGGTATATACAAAACATAATAAATATAAAAAAAATACGCGTACGACGACGGCGGCGGCTGAACTCGAGCCAAGAAATGCGCGCAACGATTTTCCGGGTTGCAACAACCCACCCACCGGCCTCAAGTGCGGCGGCCTAACCCATAAATCTCAGCCTTCGATGCGACTTAAATAACTATACACCACTATGCGGCATTATAATAATATATTATACTGTACGCAATATTCGTAGTCGCATTTTTTTCACACCATTTTCGATTTTCATGAATATAAGAGAAGAAACAAATAATATGACAAGGGAAAACTCGGCCACCGCTGTTGTGGGAATAGACGATGTATTCATCACATCGCCGCCGCCACAGTGAAATAATCGCGGGCTGCCTTCGGTCAATAGGCTAAATTAGATATATATATAAGTATCTTTCGTTCGCTATATACACGTATTGGTATTATAGAAACTGAAAATTAATTTCCATCAAATACAGATTACGTGATGCACTGAATGCAGCAGAGCAGCACCACTAGAGCTCAATCGACCGGACATTTTTGACCTACTTCTCTTGGCGGGCACGATGTTTTGTCGTGTAGATACAGACGGCACGCATTTATATTATGTACAAATAACAAACGACAACGACGATTCTTTCAAGCTAGGTCTTTCGTTAGTTTTATTAGTTTTTTGCAACTTCACAACAAAAGAAAACAATTTTCGAAAACAAAAGAGTCGAAAGACGATAGAGCAAAAGTACAATAATATTAAAATAATAGTATAATATATTAATAATTATTGTTTGTATAAAAAAATAATAATTATCTCTTAACAGTCTGCATGAGTAGATACATGGAGCATTAATACTTTTAATATTATACGAATACAATATAAGTAGTGCTAACGATATTATTATAATAATTCTACGTTACATTACACAAAATTTAAATTACAAATTAAAATCAGGAAAACGAAATAGAGGCGGGCCTAGTGTTTCTTCTATTTTGACAGCACTATATTAACATATTTCACCAGAGACCGTATTTGTTTGTTGAGCTGTATCGAAAATACGAATACATTATGAGTGGTCAAATTAGATTAAAATTATGTCTTTCTAAATGAGTAACAACATCAGCTATTGTATGCTATTTTATTTGAATTTAAAATGTATTTTATACAATATTATACCTAAAAGGCTAAAACAAATCATTTTGGAATGCGCATGTAAAATATAATCTAGTATATATGAAATGTATTATTTTTGTAAAATATTCAATAACTTTTATTTATTTATTTTCCAAAAAAAGATTACTTGAGCCTACATTCGTATTTCGTAGTCCAGGAATAATAAAAGAATCGTTGAATTATTTTACATATTTTGCCAATAAAGGTTTTTAATACTATACAAATATTAAATCCATCCAAGAATAATAAAATATCATGTTGAACCAACCTGCGAACTGAGTTATTTAGTATCGTTAATATAATATTAAAATAGTAAAAGCAGCTAGTGAAAAATTTGAATATGCCTACGTAATCTTAAAACGACACCAGGTATAATACTATGACAAAAATAGGTGCAGCACTTGAGTTTGACAAATTATACAGTGCAAAACTTAAGACAAGTCGTCCTTGTGAAAACTATTCCGTTGCACTGCAGTTAAATGAATAATATAAAGTGTAGTTGTGAATGAAATAAAAGCGTTTCACATTTTGTCGTTTCTTTCACTTAAAATAAAAATAATATGAAGTAGGTACAAACATAAATATTAAGGAAATACAAATAAATGTAAATAACAAAAACCCGTGAACGTAACATTTAATTAAATGTAAGACCCGTGATAGTTTATTTAGAACACCCGTCAGCAGTTTTATATAATACTAAGAAAAAATAATAATGAAATGCGTTTTATTTATTTATTTATTTTTTTTTTGTAACATTGTTAATTGTATAATCAACAAGAAGTAATGATTGGTAAACATTATTTGTATAGAAAAAATTATTATCGTATTATCGTGTACCTCAATTTTATTTATAATTTTGAACAAACTAATTATGCATTTATAACTAAGAGAAAACTTAATTTTTAATGAAAGGTAAAAATTAATATGCAGCCGTAAGCCCGTAACACTGCAACGAACAATATAATATTAGCGCTTACAGCAATACATCGCGAGGTTACATTATTATACTTTATACATGCGTCAACGATTTTTTTTTTACACGTATCAGGAGAACACATCGGGAAACGATAGTTAAACAATTAATAAATAGATACAAATCGACGAGCCGGGGTTATATTCATATAAAAACATAATATTACGAGACCGAAATTGCGTACACTACGTTTTATACGGTTTCGCGGAAAAATTTCCATAGCGTCTAATTATTTATTAGACAGACCGTAATAATATAAGTGCGGAACACGCCGACGCTGCAGCTAGCATTCGCTCGTGTGCACAATACGGACCACTGGCTGCAACAACATTATGGTATAATAATAATAATAATAATAATATGCACCAGGAAAACCGAACGTCGTGTGATCCGTTATCGGACACGTGCGCGGCGCATTATAACGTATGATGATCGTCGCAGTATCATAATAGACAATATACACTGTCGCCTGGGAAAACATAAATAATAATAAAATAAACTACTGGTACCGAAGTCTCAAACAATCTATACCTACTATAATAATTATTTTGATCAACAACTTTTCTTTTTTTGGATATCTATAATCCGCCAACTATGAAAATCCCGCAATTAGGTGACTTTAAGCTCAATGATCATAATTTAATATTGTGAGAAGTAGAACTAGGTAGTGCCATACTAAACAGAATTTAAACTTGAGAAAAGATAAAAAAAAAAATAATGATCGACATTTTGACAATTTTATATCAAAAAATAAATTTTCACAACAAAATATAAACTGTTGTATTAATTTATAAAGAATATTTATATCAATCTACGAATCCGTCAAAATCTAAAGACTCAATATTAAAACATTTTTTGAATGATACGAAAGCAGTATTTAGTGAGTAGTGAATTTATAACTTTATAAGAAACAACATTTTCTTATGTACCTACCTATATAACAGCCTTTTTCTGATAAATTAATACTTATTATAGTTTATAATACATATATTATCAATAATTAATTAATACATTTTTATACATTATTTTCAAATGCTTTTTGTTTTTTCTATCTCTACTAATAATTATCGATAAAAAAGGTTCGATTGTTTAAGTCGTTTAAAACACCGTTACCAATACATGTGAAGTTACGTTGCAAGTTTTGAAATTGACAAAATAATAAAAAACGTATAAATTATTATTATAATATATTATTATGTAATTGAAAATTTTATGCTAGGAAGCTCTTCCAAAATATTTCATTTACACATAATTATCGACGAAACCCAACAGAGAACAATAATAATACGTAAATACAACTATGATAACATGGATAAAGCTATGTGTTTAGGGTGAGGTAAAGTATTTTTTTACGTGTATGTACGACCGCGTGACGCCAATGCTCGCGCATAGACCGAGCACCTTATGGTACGACGATGCCAGGTTATGATGGCGGTGTTCTGCACTATCCCGGGGGGGAAACGAATCGCATGAAAACTGTACGAATAAAAAATATAAAATAAAAACAAAAGCCTCTCCCATTTTCACCCCCAAGTACCGATCCGTTAGCGGTGACGAGCTGGGTAGCACTATAAGACAATCCCACCATATTAGTATATACTGAAAACATGTAATATTATTATTATCTACCCTCCTTCCAGGCTGGCGAATGGCGATAGACATTAAAATATATACACATGAAAACGTCAATAGGCAACGTTTCTCGTGGGACGAAAAAGCCGGTAAACGACGACCCCGACACCAGGATCGCGAGTCGTTACCACGGTTATCTACTGAAATAAGTATAGATAACCGTGGTTACAGGGTCGTTACGCGGTCTTACCAAGTCGGGCGCACGCGCGTACACACTTAAGACACACACTACTGCATATCGTTGGCTCGATTTTTTTCAAATCCTGTTTGATAATATTAATTAAATCATTGTTTTACTATATTTATATATTTTTTACAGGTATATGCAGCAGCAACACTCGACTGACGTTGTGTTCGTAACAGCTGACCAGCGAGAGAAGAAGAAAAATGAGAGAAACAGTAAATAATGATAATCGTAATTATTTTTAAATATATTATCTCCAGCACCCGTAACAACGTATTTGGCGTGGGAGGAGGACCTCGTTTTCGGTGAGCACGGTATAAAGCAGCATAAAAGCGTTGCCCCGTATCCGTTCTGCAGTGTTCGGACTACAACAACGACTACTATAATCTTATATAATAAATAATATATAATACTGAAATACTAAACTACAACAGGCACTATTATAATAATAAATAGGTACGAGAAGACGACGCGCAGGTGAACGACCTATGTGTGGTACACACTGTACACAACTACTACTATACTGTACTATTACTACTACCCATAATTTATATACCATACATTAATACCATGACCATTATACGCACACATTGAAATACACACATTTAATACCGCGTTATTACTATTATACTTAATATACTATACACAACTTACGTGCGTATAACACGTCTTATCGAAACACGGACTAGGGTATACAGTATACAGTATACACACAATATACGGATTCGATTGATACCGATAAACACCCGACTCGTCGTATAATATAATATTATAATAATAAAAATACACGCAATAACGCACATACGGTCCTTGACGACGTTTCTGTTTGTCTTCGTATATATTATAATATATACGCGATTATTTTTATTTCTCGGAAAAATGTATTGTTATTTAATAATAACGGTTATGAAAACTATCTAGCTCTACAAATCTCAGTCGCCCGCGCAGTAGGTTTTATATATTATTATAATTATAGCTATTATAGAGTGGTAATAATAATAAATTATCTTTTGCAGAAAAACAGCCTCGATATAATGAATGTACATATTTTTTTAGAGATAATATTTCTAACATCCGACGATGCAAGTCGTAAAATTTTAAAAACCACATACACGTTACTGTGTTAACTTGTTGACTGTAATAATTATTTGAACTATAATATAATACACTGAGGTGGTTATTTACGACGCAGTCATGCAAGTATAATATGCATTTAACGAGAAATGGGATTTCGAAATCCATAATATTTTATACCTACGTAAATTATTGTATTGTCAAAACGTCTTGTCGTTTGTGCTTGTGTGACATCAGCAGTCTAGACCAATTAAATTCAATATAGATTATAAAAGCATCGCGCCATTGTCTGAAGTGTTCGGAGAGGAGAGCCTACTCCGGAAAGACAATACAGTTACTTATCCATATCATCGTTATGAACGGCGAGTAACGTTGACACCTGGCAGATTCACCAAACATCACGCGTCGATCGACGTGTCAACGTAACGGTGGGATCTCCTCGGTGAATCTATCGAGTCCAGAAAGGATGCATCAAAAGTAGTGATGTAATAACCCAGAAGAATTAGAGAGTGCAGTAATAACTAGGCTGGACGCTATAAAAGTGAGATGCACAACGTTTTTCTTTCAACATTATACTATATTTAAATTTTTTTTTTTAATAACTCAAATTTAAAGCATACTTGAAATTAATTTTTATTTTATAAACCTGTTGCAGTATTTGTGCGAACGGTGAGTCACTGGTACAACTTATTAATAGAAAATCAAAATTTTTACTAAAAACTTGAAATGTCTTTATGCATATTTTCAATTTTGCAACTAACATTAAAAGTTAGGTACATTAAAAATCCGTACAAGTTCTGTGTTCTTACTCAAAATACTACAGATTATACTGTAGGTACTCTATATTATTTTATTATGCTCGATAGTATTCATGAATAGTTCCCATTCCTATATATATATATTTAATAAAATATGTACCTAGGTACCTAAATAAAATAATTTTAGCAAATGGATGAAATTCTGTTTGGTATCCCTAGATACTCGAGTACTTGACCGGATTGGGGGAAGAAGTATTGAAAAATTTTCTCCCGCTGCCAAATTTTGAAGTTACACCTCTGGGAAGTTCACCTAAGGGTCGTTTTTTTATTTTGACACAAAATACAAAAAGTCCTGAGTCGTATATAGTCGTCGCTTACTCAGTTGGTTTGCTTATCCGTCGGAGGAACGTCACAAAAACTTCTACTGGCGGACCACCCCACTCCCACAAACCACTTGCACAACGCGTTTTAATTGTCGCTGCCGAAACGTGGTTTTTATTGACCGGATGATTCGTTTGTGTATGTGTATGTACTGCAGTGTTTATAACGCGTACTTATTCATGAGCACATTATAATAATATACGATATTATCACTGCGCCGCTCCTTCGGGCGGACCGACATCCATTGCGTCGTTCAAAATCACGTTCGTCGTTTATATTATTAAATATTATTATTATTATCACTATTATATATTTTATATTCCAAGGCCATCCGCCGCCGGTACGCGCAACGGTGGTCTGCGGGCGATGGCAGGCGGGGGAAATGCATACGCGATCGTAAATAGGAGGTGGTGGAGTAAGATGAAGATTGAGAAAAGAAGGAGGTGGATGAGAACGATGTGTAGTTGTACTCGTCGTCATCGAACACGGTACGATGGTTTTCGGACACCCGCGAGACACCAAGAGCATACAATGCGTGCACGCGCGAGCACACTAAAGAGATTCGTTAAAATACGAGCGCCTGTATAGACTACAGAACATTTTTCTCGCGGTGAAAATGAATCTTTCCCCGTTTTTCATTCCACAATATAATAATTTAGGTATATGTACCTATAATATTATATAACAATACCTACATTGTTTGTAATCTTTGTTTTCTTTATTTTCCGTCGGTCTTCTATTCCACCTTTGTCCCCATTTCTTATACAGGAGAACCCATCTGGGTCTGCGGTTAATGTTTACACGACACGAACGATGAGCGACGACGTCGGCAAAAGACTGTTTCCCCCTGTTTGGCGACTGAAATCCAAATAATATTTGTTTGAATCACACGACGCGTTTGTTTTAAGCGCCGACAAACCGCCACCGCAACCCGCACACGACGCGACGTTGGTGAGAAGGGAAGTTGCGGTAATCGAATGTAGCAATAATAAATTTGAATTTCCAACGAGTGTGGGAGACACGTCACACGAGAAAAACACCACCACGTAGTAGTGGAAGCCTCGCAAGGGACCGGCAGTCGGCTTTTCTGTCGTCGACAACACCGATGACCGCTCTAAATTGACCTAAAAAAAAACACCTAACATTTCATCCTATATATAATTTTACTGCACGCATTTTAACACCGACCAGAATGCGTGTTACGGTATTATAAGTATCGTCAGTATCGATGGGAAAATCGATAAAAGCAATAATGTGGTGCCGTAATGGTGAGCGGGATAATTGGATAAACACAAAACACTGTTTATGTTTCATACATATAAAAAAACCAATTATTTTACGAACAAGAACCAGGATTAGACTTTTTCGAATACAAGCGATTAGAGGGGGGGACTTCTCCAAAAATTAATGTGAGGAACACTGTATAAAATAAAATAAAGTTATATCCTGTGAACAGTATACAAGGGAAATTACCATTTATCCCTTAGTGCTGCTGAGGTTAATTTTCCCACTATTGTATTCGTCCGGGGCAGTTTTATGAAAAAAAAATCCATTAAATCGGTCTGCTAAAAGATATTATACTTTTGTCGATCTCGTGTTATTTTTATGTACATAGTAGGTATAACGTTCACATATATAAGTGGAGTCGATCGAGATCAAAATTTGGCGACATTCCGTGGGCCCATATACGCATGACAAACCCACACGTGTCCTCGTCTTTGCACACATGTACATTGTACACAGTAAAATACAACACTTTACCCAATAGCGGATCCGACATACAATATTATTTATATTTTTCGGTTGTCTTGATGTCTCTCCCTTAATCCCTATGAATCCAATATAAAGATAATATTATACATTATAATGTGCATGATAATAGTGTTATAAAGATACGCATAAACATCCAAAACACACATAATACGGCAGCCGATGGTGTAACCGAAAAACGAAACAAAAAGCTTAAATTAAAAAGGGTTACCATTATAAATTTGTCTCTGCCCGGGTACAGTCGACAAAAAAGGCAAAATTTGGCGTATCCGTTTACCGAGTGTTACCCCATTATATACGTACGTATTTAAAAAAAAAGTGTAATCAGTAATCACTAATCATATTGTAAACACACACACACGCCACCACTACTTTCTATATACCTACACATTCACGCATCATAATATATGTATTATAGTATTATACTATTGTTTTCATATCGACAACTCTTCAACAGTGTTAGGCCTTAACACCTACCTATATATATACGTACGAATAATTCATGATCTATGACCTACGGGCGCGTCATCATAAATAGTCTTAATATTATTTAATTTACCCTATAGAGACCTATACTTGTCCGGTGACTAGTTTTTGCGTCATATATCGGCAAATATATAATAGTATAGTCTATATTACATACACGCAACAATATATACATTTAAGGAGGGATATCTATAATGTTGACGGAGATTTATGTAGTTTGCTGAGCAAAAAATAAAACGTAATTTTATGAAGTGCACGATAGTCATCCCATAATTGTTTACCAGTTGAATCCCACAACATTTTTTATAATTACGAATCTGAGCGATTACGGACTAGATCTCGTCCTATAAAATAATTAACAATTTCACAAATAATGCTTAAAACAAGTTTTGTGGACCAAATCGTAGTGCAACCAATTTACATAGATATACATTGAATTCAAAAAATTATGAATACTAACTTTTTTTCCAATATTTCTGAAGGTCACGAGCTGAAAATATATTGAAACTGAAATGCACTTATAACATACTTACTTCATGAAAGCGTGTCACCTAGAAAACGATTTAAAACATCTGTATATGATGTGTATAATATTATATTTAAGGAGTTATTTCATTGGTTGTATTATTTTATACGATTATGATACTATGTCATTTTATTTGGCTATGCGGCGTACAAAAAATATCAAAGGGCAAGTACTATACAAGAGGCATTTACCGACCTCCCTTGATGCAATATGTAATTTTAAAAAAAATTAAATAAAACATGCGTGCGTGTACTAATATTAATTATCAAACTGTATAACGCACGAGAAGTCAAGGTCGAGTCAATATATTTGTGTAACC
The DNA here is from genome assembly GCA_009835225.1 of Aphis craccivora. Lineage (NCBI taxonomy): Eukaryota > Metazoa > Arthropoda > Insecta > Hemiptera > Aphididae > Aphis > Aphis craccivora. Next base: position 65,852 of record VUJU01000834.1, read on the forward strand.
CTGTATGACACCGATCATGCAATATTGGGTTTTGGCCGAGAAACCCACCTACGTGTTTAAGAAAATTGTATATTCAGCAGAAGTAGAAAAAATACAGTTACTACCACGATAGACTGGTTTATTGCTCCAGGCCAGGCTCACCGTGTTTTGTGCCCAATAATAATATTACTAAACCGGCTGCGTGGGTCATTTGATAAATTCAGACACGTGCTCTTTTATTGTTAGTACTACAATATTCTCCACCAACTCCTCGCCTAGAGCATAGTAAACAGAAAATAACGAAAAACAGAAACAACATTAATTTCAAACATTGAAGTATTTTGGTACACGTAACCGGAACTAATGCTTTCTTATCAAAAATACTACAATACTTTTATATCAAACTATAAAATATAAACTTGTAAACTGTCAACATTTATTTTGTAATATCGTTTTACCTATATTTTATTAGTTAAGTTTTTTTTAAAATAAGTATCAATTTAGGTTTTATTTGTATTTTTTTTTTAACATTCAAAAACCAAAATATCAATAATAATATGATTTCTTTCAAAATATTAAATTAATTATCCAACTCTAAATAATAATATATTAAATATATTATATTGCATAGAAAATTAGAAAACTTAATGATGTAATAACAATCTCAGAATAATATAATGAGTACCTATTATTATATTACTAATAAATAAGCATTACTGGAGATAAAAAAAATAATTTTCTTTTTTTTTTCACATGAAATATTGAAATGAAATACTAAAAATAAATGTATAACTTAATTCAACCAGTTTATATAAATATAACTAGCATATGTACCTAATATATACCTAGTTTAAATGTTTTTAATTAATAAATAAATTTTAGAGATCTGGGAACCCGCTGGACAATTTTTACAGTTTAACCATAAACCAACTAAATATAAACATACAATTTAGAGTAATATTAATTAATAAATGAGACTTCAAAAGTAAAGTATTCCCCTGTATTCGTTTTTATATTTAAAAATGATTAATAGATAATTCAGTAAGACCAACACATGTTATACCGACATATGCATTTACTACAATACAAGATGTATCATGGAGATAATAATGATAGAGATGACAATTTTACATTAAAATTACATCATATGAATACGTCAGATCATTGTGAAACACAATACGTCATGATATTGTTATACTGATTATATTACTTATATAAAACAAGATAACTGATAGAAATCTATTATTATTTTTTTTGTTAAAATACCTGACTATAATTTCGGTCATTATTGTACAATTAAATTATCATTTTGGTTAATTTGAAAAACTCGTCTGTCTGTAGAGAGCAATAATAATTTATTTTTATTTAAGTAAAAATACGATCTTAATGGGAAACTGAATGATGAAATATTAAAAAATAAAATAAAACAACAAATAAATTATGTAAAAATGTGAAAATAAAAAATTAAGAATCTATAAACAATATAATGACGTTAAATGCTAGCATGTGTCATTAAGATCTCTCATAGAACTAGCGGGATGAAACATGACTCATCGAGTGCGGATGTATATAAAAATTATTATTCAGGAATTTAACCGTAACCTGTATAATATTATCATTTAGTTACGCAAAATAAATAATAAGTGTTAAAAATTACGATTCATTTTAATCAATTTCAATTTTTTTAAATATAATCATATACGTAAATATAGCGTAGTACTGGTAGTAGGTACTTATAAGTTAGGTATAAGTTAAAACAGTTATTTACACTATATAATAATTATAGAAATAATCCTAATAAGTATCTGCTAATAACTATTAACAGATTAACTAATAACAAAATAAACGATACGAAAACGTAAAAAATATTGACACAACAAGTTTGCAATATTATTATATTTTATCATTCAATAAAACATAATAATGAACGTAATAATAATTATTACAATATTATTCTGTTTATAAAAATATTTTCTATAATATTTTATAATTCATTTTAAATAATTAACCGTGAAATGCAAAAGAAACTTATTAGATAACCCATTTAAATTTGGTTCAGCTATTTTTGGACGATCTTTAAACCAAATTGTCCAAGGACGAATAAAGCTTATTTTATAACAGGAACAACTTATAACAATTTAAAATAATATCGAAGATATCATAATTATGAACATTAAAATATCATATTTGTGCAATATACAAATTACATTTTTTAAATTTGCTTAACTTTTGAATATTATTAGTTGAATGAAACTATATGAAATACAGGTCATACACAAATAACCACAAACAAAATTGTAGATGAATACGTGCAAGTGGCTTAGCCTTATATAAATAAGTTTTAATAATGAAACGACTAATTGTTTTATCTATATTATTATCCATTCATAATATTACTATAGGTATGTCAACATCTTTCAAACATGCCGATAACTAATACAAAAAATTCTATATTAATATTATACGTCCTAACGCATATAATGTGCTTTTGATAAAGTTTTTATAAAGTTAACAAAAAAAAACATGTACGTGTTTTAAAAATTAAATGACCATCTTGTTTAACTTATTAATTACCATTTATACGAAAGTAAAATATTATTACATAATAATATTGTGTAGATAAATCATATATAAATGTTTTTATAGCTTAAGATAATTATTTTAATGATTCGGCACACTTACTTACCTATAGGCTATAGGTAACAGTACTAATAGACGCAGACGTACAATATTAATTATTTATCGTCATATCGTCAATTAATCGACTTTGGTTTAAAAATTATAAATAAATTATAAAATTTCAATTGTATTCATGATTAATGACAATTAACCGTTATTTAAAATAAAATGACTTATAAATTTTAATAAAGTATTTGAATTAATGGCCTAAATATAAACTACCAAGACCTAATATTAACGCTGTAAACATCGGAAATTATGGTCAAATCACCACAGTAGCACCGGAAGTCATAAAAATATTATAATTTAATACATATTAAGGAATAATTGTTCTGCATAACAGTATCAAGTATAAATTGTAGATAACCAGTAAAAGTATTCTCTAGTTTTGGTAACAATTAAGAATAGTGTATACCTACTATTTAAATTTATTAACTATACGTAAAACGGTAAAAGTAATGTTCTTAATAATTAAATTAACTATAAATATTCGTATATACCTATTGTAGAAGTTATATAAATAATTTACTTTTTCAACTGGTATACTACAATTAAAATAGAATGTTTAAGTTAGAATTATTGTAAAACACAGAAATCAGTAATTACAACTAGTGTTTATAAATAACTATTTTATGCACATAATACATATGAGCTTAAAATATTAAAACACGCACAACATTTTAAACTAGAAAAAAGCTCAAGAGTATTTACAGTCTTGAGTCACTGATTATATGAATGAGTAAATTGTAGTTGCACACTTGCACAATGCACAAGCATGCAATAACTAAATTTAGATATCAATTTTTTTAAGTCGAATTAACATATACTAAAATGTACACTACATAACAGCCAAATTCAGTTTTTTAAAAACACCTATTATACAGATATTAGACTGCATGTTGTTGTTTAACATATATTTATTATTGTGGTATTTCACTTTATATTTGACTTTACTTAAAATTTAAATAACATTTGTCCAGAGAACAAGTCAAAGAGACGCGTATTTGTTATTTGATTTACGAGGCCATACATCGTGTGCTGACATAATAACAATTATGCTGGTAGGTTTTTGGAATTGTGTTGAAGAGAAATACACAGATAACGGGTTGCGAGACCTAGTGCACGGTGCATATTATATCGCGCATTCCAGCAGAACCACGTCACGACGACGAGAGCCGTATGTACTCTGTAGAGGTAGGTGGTACACTGGTACCCCTATAAAGAAAAGAAGAAAAATATATAATAATAACGTTTTAGTCGCATCATCCCTGAACAGCTGCAAATGCCAGCGGCGAACACCCATACACTACATACATACAAACAAGATGGGCACCAAAAACGTATTATATTATACGGTATACTCTTAAATAGTATCCAACCTTGTATCCAAGTTGTATAAGAAGAGTGCAGCAACAACAGCAGCCAAACGAATTTCACTAGTTCCTACTTCTTTGTTTCTATGTAAAAATGATGTATAATTCATCCTTATACCAACACAGCTTACTACATAACATTCAGGGTTGGTAGATGAGAGACGGACTTTGAGTTCATTTAATTAATAAATTAATACTACACTATAGAAGAACATAAACATATAAAAAAATGATGATAAACACATTACGTATATTACAATTTATAATACACAGGGTTGGGCCAACAGCCAATAATTCACCAGTATAAAGAACACTGTCTAAAACAGGAAAAAATCATTAGCCCACCCTGTAAACGTAACGAAACACATTGAGGTAAGGGCGGTGGCTTCAAACAGTTCAAACGACACACACGTAAATACCGATAGAATATTATAATGTGTACACGACGAAAGACAAGGTTGAATACACCTCCACAACAAAATATGTAGGTAATACACATCTCGATTCTCGGCTATACAAACATTAACGTGCGCAAATTACAACCCCGAGGCGCATTTTTTCACAATTAGTCATTGTGATTTGTATTGGTACAATAACTACAGCGCACGAGATACATTTATACATTATACAATATACATATTTCGAATTTTCTCTCGTCCGACGATTAACGAATACAAGGTTTGTGATATCGATATGATTACACCACGCGGCCTTTTATCAACTGATCTAACACAAGACAGAAAAAAAACATTCGCTATTCAGCGTGTGTTTTCAAAGCGAAAAAAAAATTAAATGTGACCGAAACACCGAAACAGCGAATTCTCACGAAGACAGTTTCTCGACAACTGATCGGGCTATAAAATAACATAACACAAACAATAACCATTGATCATCGTCTGTTAAAAATATATGTATATACATATATTATAAACACAAACACGAACACATAATATTAATATAACAGTATTGAATCCAAAAATTCGCCTAGACAGATACTAAACGGCCCGTTTGCCAGCCATGTGGTGGTCCTTGTTTAATGTGCAGTACACAAATTATAATATTATGCACATAGGACGCATAATTGCATAAACGATAAACACACTCACGCGTACTTGGTGTTCTTTTTCGAGCCACTACACGAGATGAGGCGCGTCACGTGAGCGTGCTAGCAAACCGTGCGTGATTCGGTCACCGTATAGAAATGCGTATAGCAACGTTTACATGCACAAAAATATCAGTGAAACGGAAATCACTTGTCGTCCGGCGACGACGATAGCATAAAAATACTGCCCAAGACGAATTTTTGCTGCGTTTCGGTCGGAATGTGCGCCCGGACGGCCACCGAAAGACGAGCGCGCGGTTGACACATCCGCTGCCGCCGAATGCCTTCGCTGTCGTTGCTTTGGTGCTCCGTTCCCGCAGTATGCAGTGTGTAGCTGGACCGGAGCGCGGCGGTGGCAATGACAATGACCGGCACCGTCGAGTCGCAGTGGTTCTCATGGTGTGCGCAAGAGAGAAAAAAATAAATTATACACGTACACAACACACATACACACATCACGACTAGGTATAAGGTATGAAGCGGAATACGGTGGCCATAAACGCCCGTAGTAGTGTTAAAAAAAAAATCTCAAACCGGAAATTATATTTACTGAACCCGAACAAGAATTATATCGTCGTCGTCGGTGACGAGGCTTCTACATCAACTACTACTATTACTTACTAGTTATGTGCCTACGACGGACGGGACGAACACCTTCCGTGCGAATGGAATACGACGACGATGAACAGAAGCGCACCGAAACACAAAAGCGTGTGTTCAGAGAGGAAATTGCAAATCGGTTTTGGATGACAGGCTTTTTACATTTTTTTTTTTATTATTATTATTATTGCCGTCGTCGTTTTGTTTATTTTTTTTTTAAATTTAATCTTTTTGTTTGTAGTGCGTTTTTTAACAAAATGATCGTACCGAAAAACCAGTCTCGTCATTAATACCTTCCGTGCGAGAATCCTTACGCACCGGAAATCCTCAGGCGGCAAACAATGATTAGTGATTACTCTATATTATAATATATTATGTATGAAAAATCTATACAATAAAAACATGAATATACCTATATAAATAATGCATAAATATATCGTTAAGATATTTTTTAGTTTTTCGTACAAATCATCCGCCTACGCCGGTCTATTGAGACTGGTAATAATTTTAAGTATACTGACACAATAGTAAAAATAGATTTCGAAAATAACGCGCTATTCCATCGAGAAATTGACTAAGCAAATAAATATATGACAGAAAACGTGCTATTTTTTTCTCTCGTGATATGATTTAGTATGAATAGGTACATTATACGATTTTAATTATACCGTAAACCTGAAATATATTGTTATAATTTTTTAGTCGAAAGTTTAAGGGTATACCTAAATACAACAAATATTTGTTCTTGAACAATTCTTATTTCTATATAAATAATAGGTAGGTAGGTACGTTGATTATTTCGACATTAGTCGCACGAAATAACTGTGCAAGACTCAGATTACGTATATTTCTGTGGTTTACTTATTATATTATGAATATTTCCCTATACATTACTATTATTATTGAAAATAATATAATATACAAGAAAAACTTTGCAACACTAAAGATGACGTGTTATTGTAAATCGCAATATTATGGGATTAATGCATGTAATATGTATATACTACACATAATGTATCTTATTAGTTAGTAGTTATTTACCTATTATAAACATTGTATTATACTATTAGGCTCACTGTATACTAATTATTATTACCTATATATTGTATGTTTTAGCTAATTTCATCATATAAGTCAAAAGTTGTAAAATATTTAAAATGTAAAGTGTTCATATTAAGTTTAATAGTATACACGCCTTGTTCAGTGGGAACCATTATATTTTTAAAAAAAATAAACAATACTAGGTACCTATCTATGGAAAATATAAGTACAATCTATGACATACATGCATTATTATATCAATAACGTTATTTATATACAAAAAAACATAGTTAGATCAACCATAGTCATAATAAGTAATTTATATAAAGGTTTTTTCTTAACCCGACCCAGTTCTATCTTAACATAAAACAAATCGCTTAATAATCTCTCAAGAAAATTTCGAACAATATTACTGAATTTGGTGCTTTAAAACGCAAATCAACATCGAATCCTAATATTCTACATGTATAAGCTATTTAGGAAGCTTTACTCAGAATTTTGGCTACGACACTAAATACAGTCAATTTCTGTAGGAAAAAAATTGATGCATGTGCCACTTATATAGGTAAATAAAATTAATATTATGTATATATTAATATATTGTTATACGTTTATAACTTATATTATTATTTTATACCTAATGCCCTCGTAATATAACGTTTTTTGGGTTACAACAAATAACTGTTATCAATTAAATATCTGATTAAATATAATTTTATACAATCCAATACTTATCTGATAACAATAATAATTCAAAAAAATACATTTCCAACCAATGCAATGAAAGTCGAACACGTGTTAAAAATAAATAAATAAGTGCAGATAGAACGCATTTATTGTAAAATAATAATATTAACTGCAATATCCACTCTCATCACGCGAACCAACTCGCAGATACCAGTGCGGGCGGGCGCGCACTCGTTTAACAGTGGAAAAAATCAAGTCAGTATTTATAGCTTTAGAAAGTGTAATGAAATAGCGATGTCTAATTAATTCGTAATATAATATGTACATGTTACATAGTAAATATATATATAATTTTTATATACAAAACATGCCTCGTTACAATAAAGTACTATGCGTCGCCGTTGTCGTCAACCAAGGATGCGGTAGTGGATGGTTAAGAAAACAAAGTAAACCGAATCATAAAAATTTAATTATTTTCTCCTATTATTATACGATGCATTGTTCCGTAAACTTTACACGTCGGATAATTGTGTACACGACACAACAGGAACCGAGGAAAAACAATGGAAACGCGCGATATTTGTGAAAAGAAAACTAGTCTGCTAATTTTTGCAGCGCGCGCGTCCGCTTCGTTTTTGTTTAAAACGCAAAAATAAAAAATCACCATACACGGTCTATGGTTTGTAACTAATATATAAATAGGTATTTAATGACAGTGTGGAATAACAAAAAACAATGATTATTATTATTATTATGTGTCATGAAAACTTTTTTTTTTTTTATTATTTCAAAACGGAAACGGTAACATGCACTTAAACACGTTTGATTGCGCCCTTCGATCCCCAGCAATTCTATTCTGTATCGACACTATTATATTATGTAGTATAAAACACACTGAAAACAACTCGTTTTAAAAGGATTCTCAATTGTTTTGAAATGGAACGATCCGAACCGAAGCGCGAAGACCTTACTTGACAAAGCTCAAGAGAATAACAACAGTCGGGTTAAGAGGCTGCAAGGACTAGGGAGTGCAGAACAACAACGTGATGACACACGTAAATACCGGATTATACGAGACGGACGCGGTATCCCGGGGACCTTCATTTACGTAGCAAAATAATGACGATTTATAACCCTAGAAAACATTCAGTTTTGTAACGCCCGAAAACAATTCCCCAGGGATCGATATATAAAACGTTGGTTATCGACGTAATCGTATTATACTATCGAACACAGTTTTTAAAACCATAGTATTAATGTAAATTATTTTTTATTTTTGATATTTTTCTGGAAATGCACACGTTTGTACGTTTTAACGCAGCGCCTATGTCATTTCACTGTACAATACACCGGCAACTATAGTTATTATATGATCGATTCATCCTTGAACACCAAATAATCGTCTAATTAGTACAGTAAACTATACAAAGTACAATATGTACCTTACTACCTAATAAAATAATAATAATTAATAAACAGTTCTATTTTCAAAAAAAAGTGAAGAGCACTAAAAGCATAGCCGCAAATAGGTAATTAGGTACATTGGCGGGGGCTCAAGCCCTTTAATATATTCAACAAAAATTTCATTTGAAGAGCATTCAATTTGAATATAAGAGTAAATATTGGGGGGGGCTTATATGAAATAAGGGGGCTGAGCCCCCCCCAAGCACCACCCTATTTGCACCTATGACTAAAAGCATATACCTACTGTAGGTATATGTAAGTAGATAGTAGGTACATACATCGTATAATATTAATAATTTTTATGCATTTCGAGGAAGCGCAAAAATCGACAGAGAATCAAATAAAAAATTTAAGTACATTGAATTCTCACAAATATTTAAAATCGTAAATTTACTGTTTTAATAATTTTATTGTGTACCTACGGTCTCGTTTATATTAATAAATGACTTAATCTCAATAATATAAAACAACTAATGAATGCATAACATATGATAGGTAATAGGTATAATACTAAAATATGAGATGTACTTCGAGACAAATACCTACAGAGCAATTAAATAAATGCGAAGTATACATTTTGTATTGGCGCGAGTACCTACGCGACGATAGTATGATACCGATAACGAAAATTCACAGTTACCATTTTATAGCTATTTATATATTATTAACATTTATCATATAGGTAAGTATACCTACTAACATTGTTCTACTTAAAATAGTTTACAATATTCCGAATAAGTTTTTGGTCAATTAATACGGACTACTTTTCGCGGTTTAATGCGTTGAAATCGCCTCAATACGCTATTTCAAACTACTAGAAACAGAAGGAATCGAATCTAATAGGTACCTATACATTATTAAATAAAATATAAAATTATTGACGTGATCCACGACGACCCTTGAGTACGCAACTACTAGTGTGGCAAATCTCAAGTATACACAAAATATCGAAAATTCTTCAACGAAAATACTAGATGTAGGTAGCTACTACTATCATTAAAACTAGTCTACAGCTATGTTACTGTCAAGGTTTCTCAATATGTGCGGCGTCATATTATATATATATATATATTTGATAATCCAATGGGGTTATTCTCACGTCGTTTACATTACTCCCTCTCCGCCCCTCCCGCCAAAGATAGACCGGCGCCTAGCGGTCGGTGATTTAATAATTATTATTGTGTAATATTAGTGTGTAACTAACACACGTGTATACTTGACTTCCTACTCCTACAATTAGAACAAACATACTACACATCTAATTCGACGTCGTCGAATGCAGTCGCGAATGTGCTATTTTGTCATTTCGAAAATCAAATTTAAAAACAAGGGACCACGAACGAGGTTACGAATAACGATGGCGGTGATAATAATAACCAGATCATCGGGGAGGTAAATTGCGGTCGTGATTAACGTGTGGAGACTGCAACGACGAAATTAAGTACTCCGTGTGCGGAGGGTGGTATAAGCAGCTATCGCAGCAGCAGCCGTTATTATTATTGCGTTATCAACGAGTGGTTGGCGTATGTGTGTGATAAGCACAAGTGCGGTGCAACAAGTAAAGTAATAATAACAACATCAATAACCTTATATTATCTTCATAAATTAATATTAAAAGCATTTTTAATTGTGTACGCAGTTCTACTCACTTCAAATCGACCACCGTCCTAGTGTAGTAATCGTAGTAGTCGGAATAACGGTCGGTAGACGACGTGCTGACGTCCATTTGTCGACAAGGCACGGGATAAAGCGGCGTTCGACCCGCCGAACGCTAACACAATATTATCGTTCGTACGACTACTATCGCGACGACACTCGTTGGACTCGTTTCGACGTGCGCCGCACAATGTGATTATTAATGGTGAGGGACGCGATGAATACGACGCGCACACTGATCGATTGGCACGTAAAAATGATTATATTAAATATTGCACGGAAATTAAAAACAAAAATAAAACCAACTCGGAAATCGAACGGACGTCAATAACGAACGGGCCAAACGACCATCGCACTCGACACCGACGGACGGACTGCCGACTAACACGAAGAATAAAAACAACGACACAACCGGATTCGGTGCGCTGGAGGGACGCGAATCGGAATTCGTGGTGAACAGGCGCGGCAGTGGTGCTGGTGGTGGTGGTAGTGGCGGCGACGACCGATGTGTCTGGTGGTGGCGGGGCCGGTCGCCGGTGCTCTCGCATCCTGCTGCCGCCGCGGCACCGCTCGACGTTTGAGCGAGCGATAATTAGGGGTTACCAAACTACTGACGGACGGATGTATGCGCGCGCAATCAGCCAGGCGTAACCGTCCGCTCGCCAGCAAGCTGCGTATACAACGTACGGGTTTCGGGCGCGTCGCTAACATCCTATTAGTTAATCGTTCGCACCACTACGATAAAAATACCCGAGTGTGTAAAAATGTGTATGTGTTGAGTTTTCACTGTTTTCAGTGTTGTACCTACTAACTGGCTAGTGGCTACAACTTTACTGTTGTATATTAAAATATTTTAATATCTTACACAACACTCGTATTTTTTTAGTACTCATCTTGACAGCCCATTGAGATTTAAATTTTTAAATATGTTTTGGCTGTTTTGCAGTGGGTTAATGGTTTTTTGTAAAAATAAACAAATATAATGGAATATAATGACGTGTTATACCAATACTGTTATTACTGTAATTGTTTTGGGTAGGTATACCGCGTATACAAGTTGGTAACATAAACCAAAATTTGTTTCATATTTGTCTATTGTAAAAATCAGTTATATTTCAGCACATATATCTTCGGTATTTAAATTAAATATCTGATAAATAACCAAATTATCGTGATTTTGAAGAATACCTGTATTAACGAAAAAAATCCTAACAATTTTCTTATATTACCTAATTTATTATCCAAAAATAATTGTAATGAAGATTTTTCGAATGAACCGAGATAATTTTTTTATCATATTTGAATATTTAATACTTTACAATTCTACATTCTTACATGTATACATGTATAGGAATTTCCTGGAGAAGTACCTATCTATTGTGTGACATCTTGTCAAATATTATATTATAGACCAGCGTTTCTTAAACTTTTTTATCCATGGAACCCTTTTTTGTGTCCATTTTTATCGGGGATTTTAAATTTTAACTATTTTTAATATAAATATAATATTATTTTTAATTATAATTATTATCATAATTTCAAAAGTGTTAATACATTAAACATTTTTCCCCGTTAGCCGCTATGTTTAGTTAGATTTTTAAAAGTGATTTTCTTAAAAACTTTTTAAAAAAAACGCTAAGTTTCGTGGAACCCCGAAATGATCTTCGCGAAACCCCAGGGTTCCGTGGAACACAGTTTAAGAAACGCTGTTATAGACCATAGGCGTGCACACGGGTGTTGCAGGGTATGCTAGCTATAGCAACACCTGCGGGCTGCAAACACAATTCTTATTTTTTCAAACTAAAAATAGTAACATTACAAAAGACGTCTAGCATTGTAATAATATGTACTAATGTACTGACGTATTGGATAAAATAAATGACATTTTTGTATTAATCAAATAAAAACTAATATATATTGACTTATTATAATATATAATTTTCAGCAACACTTACCACCTGGTAGGTCCTGGCGTCCTGCGTATGCCTATGTTATAGACTATAGTAGCCACTAACCTTCCGAATACAAAATAAAAGTTTACTTTTTAAGATTGGATGCACCTCTCTCGTCGTTATATTATTCTTAGATTGCTCATATTTTGACGCCTTTAATAATCAGTTAGTCTAAATTTCTACCACCGTTATTTGGATTCATTAAATAATACACATTACATCACATGTCATTTATAGGAACACAATTTCAATGAAAAAACTGGGTGTGCTTAAATCGCTGATGTTATCGTATGGTTATGAATATCTGTTACTAATCTAAATTATCATGAATCAATTTGGGGATGCTATAAGCACACCCAAGCCCCCCAAATTGAGCTTATGGTTATTCATTGTATTATCCTACTACTCCTACTCCAGAATTCTACCTTGCGATATTTGTCATTTGTATAGGACACTAGTGAGACATTGAGTAGGTATAGTAACGCTAGTATAAAGCTCAGTTGTGTTTTACTATATATAGGGCGGGTTGCATAAAGATCTATCTGTAAATTTGTTACCGGCCCTATAATTTACCGGCTCTGTAAGGTTTTTAATGATTGTGTATTCTAGGGTTGCATAAAGAAATATTAAATTATTGATAACCAGTGGCGGATCTAACGGTCGTTTAGTCGGCAGATGCCGATGGGGCCCCTAACTATATTTAAGTATGAGGCCCTGTAAATTTTTGGAATACCCAAAGATTATTTTTTGTTTTTTATTATCAAAAAATGTAAATCAATTAATACAGTCTGTATCTAAAAAAATTACAATAAGTAAATAGGAGAACAAATTAATATGACAGACAAGAAGACGGTGAGTAAGGAAGCTATAAACTTAACATAAAGATATTAGTGCCTTGGAATT